>JAIUZE010010225.1:0-81682 GCA_022085475.1 Heliosperma pusillum
GGTCAAACTTGCTTCTTCAAATCGTCGGGTCCTAGGCAAATCCTCGGGAATGTAGAAAAAGGGCGTAGAAACGTCACTTTCCCTACAAAATAGGTTAAAACATAGGAATTCGCCTAGAAGACGATATTAGCTCATAAAATGGCTTAACAAAGCACAAATGACATACAAAACCGAGCTAAATTGGGGATTAAAATCATACAAATATTCACTTATCACCATCCTAGAGCTTAAGTTCTATTTCCCATGATCAAATACAACATGAAATTTGCTCAATCCAAAGACACATATTCTAGATCAAGAATCCGAAAATACATTACATTGATTCTCTAAGCCAAACAAACGAGATATCCAATCCACTAGAGGAAGGATGAAGCAGCAACGAGTTAGGGAACGATAAGGAACCTCAAGAAGAACACAAGAATAATCAGGCACGAAATCACAAGAGAGCAACGCCGAAAATAACGAGGTCATAAGGAAAAGAGAAAGGAGATGATAGAGTTACGAAGATATCCGAGTAAGAAAGAAGATATAAGAATGTGATTTCAAAAACAAATCAATTCGACAAAATTTGCAAGAAAGGAAATGGAACCAGATGATGGTACGAGTAAAGGTTTAAGGTTTAATCCACCAAATTTATCCCTTCAAACTTAGGGCGATAACAAAACAAGTTATCCTGATAACAAAGGTCTCTCACAAGGGAACACCGTACTACAATTCATAAAAATATGGCACACCTAAATTCGACAAATCAACTACAACCCAATTCGTCCATCCTTTCACATAACACGGATTCCGAAATGCGGAATTGCAATTCAAGCACAACAACATTCTTTCAACTCCAATATCCAACACAGCCTTAAAGGTTTCTAAAACTGAAGGGTTAACAAAGACTTCTCTATACTAGTACTTTTTCAAGTCCTATATTCCACAAGTTAGAACACCGAACAAAACGTCATCATCAACATCTTAAAGCATATCCATCATCGCTCACCTAATCGGTCATCACACATATTCAAAATCCTCAAGTAACATGGTTTACTCTATCATGACGACAACTTACTACTTCAAACGAGTTTCCGATACCATAAGATAAGATCACGTCTTCAAATCTAAGAATTATAGGCATATACTTTCCCACCAAGCATATACCCAAAAACCTACACTAGGAAACCACAAGGAGTCACTTAGTCTCAAAGACATTTTACAACTCAAGGTATCATCCGAATGTTCTCACTTATAACAACTAACTCTAACCTAGGTATGATCCTCAAGACTATCTAATATAACCAAACTCTTAAGTTCAAAATATTAAATCACTAATGGGTTAAGAAGTCCTAACTAACTCATTCAACCTTACACCATCAAATACCATGAACTATTCACACATGAGTCATGGCAAGCATTAAGCATTAAAATCATCAAACTTATCTTACCACACTTTCCTCAAGGATACAACCACTTACCACTATGGGGTGAACTTAGATCTACACCATTTTCCTCAAATCTCAAATTCATTCTAACCAACACTAACATCCCACAAAGTTCAAAATTCTTCCGACCAAGTATAATATACCACAAACAAAAGGGTATGGTGTCCACAAAAGGTGACATGACGAAGTTGAGGGTACAAATTGGTAAGAAGGAGGAAAGTAACAAGAGTAATTTCCAAAGGGATAAGAAGTTAGAAGATAAGGAAGCACTTAGATAGAAGAAAGAGAGAAAGATACATTATGGACATGACAAATCATCGATGAGGAAGAAATACACTTCAAATAGGCTCGTCAATCTTCAACAATCGACAAAGGGTACTTCTTCATGCCAGCACACGGTCCACCTCAACTCAACACAATCAACAAACAAGTTCGAACCTAACAAACATCAAGTACACTAAAGACTACCACCTTAGGTCCTTGCGTCTACCCATGTCTCATTCATTATTCATTGGTCAAGTTATTTACGATTGGGGTGCACGAATGTGCGTCGGGAGCGTTATACCTCTGATACCAACTGTGACACCCCGCGATTTCGCAGTAAAGTAAACACATAGATTTGCAGCACAAAAATACGAGATTTTAAAAACTTTAAAAGCAAAACCGCGAATGTCACTATATTATAAAACCAAAACATAGTTTATTAACTCGTTTATACAAACTGCATCTTAAATAAATACAAGGGACACCGATCCTCTGATAAAACACAATTAAGATAATAAACTAATATAAATTACACGCTAAGGGTGAATCGCTGTAAGAACAACGCTCGCTAGCTCACTCGCCACAACCCCATGCAAACACCAACCTGCAAGCTGTTTATACATTAAAAATGAATGCCACAGTCAGTGGAGAGTAACTCAGGGTTCTCCCAGCCATATCACATCCAAATACACATAAAGAAGCATGTAATCATGAGTCATCATGCAACCATATATATCACCCCGGATGTGAGAATAACATTATGATAATAACAATATACGAGTAAAGAAAACCATCATCCATCATCATCATGCAATACAAGACTCGGGGAAGACTGTAACAACCCGAAAAGTAACCTATTTTTCTAGTAAAAATATTTTACGGATACTTTTCAGCAAACTTAAGTTTTAAAATAGAATTTATTGTTTCGAGTGGTATTTTGAAATTCCGAGTTCGTATTTGGAATTTCTGAGAGATTTCATGAAAATCCCGTTTTTAGTCATCTTTGACTTTTCTTGACTTTTAAGTCGTCTTTGACTTTTCTTGACTTTTTAAGTCGTCATTGACTTTTCTTGACTTTTAAGTCGTCATTAACTTTTCTTGACTTTTAAGTCATCATTGACTTTTCTTGACGTTTAAGTCGACTTTGACTTTCGTTGACTTTTTCCGACTCACCTCGTAATTTTAAAGACCGAAATTTTATTTTGAAAAATAAATAAATTTAATTTATTTTTATAAGATTATTTGAATTTATGATAATTTAATATAATTATCTTTGAATTTATTCGGAAATTAACGAATAACTTTATGATTAACCCCAAACGTCATTTAACTATTCCCGGGTCAACTTAAGTCCCGAAAACCGACTTTGACATGAGTCATACGCCCCATGTCACTTTTTTTCCACTCATATTAGATCTTTTAATTAATATGATTAAACTAATAAAAATATCTAAGATATTTGTAACTTTATCGGTCTGTCAACTTAAACTCCGCAAATCGCGTAAAAACAGACCCGATTCCTCTCCATTTCACACGTCTCTTTTTTCCCTCTTAAGCCTTGATATTTTCTTTCTTTTCATTACTCACCAACAACTTTTCATTTAACAATCAATCAAATTAAGATCTAATTAATCGTTCTTCATCGTTCTTCATTCGTTCTTCGTCGTTCATTCATTGTTCTTCGTCGTTCTTGAGCAAAATCGTCATAAAACCTTCATTTCTTATTCAAATCCGTCCTAACTTATATTTCTAGAATCTCCTCTTCGCTCTCCATCTTAAAGTACGGTTTATTTTCAATTCCGACAAAATCGTTTTCAACACTTTAATTATGGAAAATCAAGTTTTAATTCTAATAATGTTTTTCTTGTCATTTCTTATAGGGGAAGATTTTGAAGACGAGTTTGGTGACTCGTATATTTTAGGAGAAGATTAGTAGACGGGTTTTTCTTTACTTCTTATTTTTGGTGCTACTTGATTTTGCTAGCTAAGGTAACGATTCCGAGTTACTCGACGAATTAATGTTACATATCTTTAGTTTTAGTTTATATTATTGTTACTTATGATTTTTAAGTAGTAACATGATAAGTAGTTATTTTTATTATGTTGTATGAATAATTAGCATGATTAGTGTTCTTGACATATTTGAATGATTTGTTTATAACCATGATTTTAGTATGCATGATGGTTGAATTGATTGTTAAAAATGGATGTTGTTAATTAGAATCATGTTAGAATTTATTTGGAATGGTGGTGATGTTGGCCGTGTATGGTGGTCACGGGTGGTGGCTGGAAAACAGCCCAAACCGGCCGGTTCAGGCCTGGTCCAGCCGGTTCAGGCCGGTCCAGCCAGGTCTGGGTTGGTCCGGGGTTTGGTCCTTGGGAGTTGTGTCGATACTTGTTTGTTTTGTTGTTGTTTTAATGGGTTTTAAATATGTTAAGCATGCGGGAAATATTAAGAAACGGTTTTTTAGAAAAGATAACCAAAACCGGTCCAAAATGAACCGTGGGTCCCCTTGGACTTGTGACGGTTTTTGATTATTGTTATTTTATCGTGTTTTGTAATATTTAGCAAGTGGGAAATTTTAATAAGTAAATTATTAAATTAAAGCTTTTCAATATATATTATTATTTCTCACATGTTAGAAATTATAATACGAGATGATAGTTTAAATTGATATTCTTTAAGTCAAGCGGGTTTTTGTATGATTTAATAATTCACATGTTAGAAGTTTTAATAAAATAACATGTAATGAATATGATGATTTTTGTGTTCAAGTCTAATTGGTAAAGACTCTGTTTCTAGCCGGTTTGACCAAACGGGTTTGGTCAAACTAAGATCTAGTCAGCCCCGTTTTGACTGATGACCCGTCGCGGGACTCGGGTCGGGGATTTGTCTTCAAGTAAGGTTGTATTTAATTAATGAATTAGCCTTAGTCGATATGAGGCGATATGATATTTGATTATGATTTATATGCAATTAGTCACATGTTAGGAAGTTCTTTCCGTGACTGTTTGATTGTATGATATATGTCGTGTTGACTAAGTACCCATAGAGAATTATGCGTATATGGCGTCTTGACCATTCTAATTCTAAATGAGTATCTTGGACCATGACATAGATAGGCCGTACTGTCTTTAACGAGTATATGTTCACCGTCGATAGCTTCTGTGTCCCGGGCTCTGGTGGGTTTATATCCAAGTCGGGTTATGGCTGCCCATTGCTTGCCAGAAGTTTGGGGAATGGAGCAGTTAAGTACTGCCAACCCTTTGGATGGATATCCTAGGGGTACTAATTGTGATGGTCTTGGGTGCGAGTTTTTCCGCACTTCTCTGGGTTGAGCAGTATGGTTTAGGGTTGAGTCGTATCTTGGCCATGTATTAGGTAACCTCTGAGCTAAGATATGTGCTTGATCTGAGGCCATGTTTTACAGGTAAACCGCTGAGGCCCAGATGTGTGGTGGTTTTTGGCCCTGGTCATTTAGCGTGGACCGCTGAGCCTAAATATTTAAGTATATCCTACCTACGTGGTATAGATCGAGTTTACAGTCGACTATGGGCCGTGCTATAAATGAAACTTTATATGCCTGATTTGTCGACGGATTGGGTCTTTCATGTTTGATGATTGCATAAAGAGTTTTTTAGAAAGGTGAAGATGCAAGCCGGTAGTTGCTAGAGTTTGGATTTCCCGAAATTGTTAAATGAGATTCACATGATTAACGTGTTGATTAGGGATTTGCGGTATAAGGCCATGTACACGGTAACCTATGAGGCTAGCATACCCGCTTCCCTACCTCGTGTTATAGTTATTATCGGATCACATGATAGCTTTCATTATGATAGGTTATATGTTAGTTAATTGTTTCACATACATGAAAAGCATATCATATATGTTAAGGATTTTGTATTTTCATATATACACATTGCCTTTTATGTTATTCATGTTTAATTAAACTGACCATTCGTGGCTGGGAGGACTCGGAGTTACTCCCCACTGACTGTGGCTTCCGTGTTTATATTTAATGCGGTCGAACAGGTGGTGAATGCATATTTGGGGTACATTGACGAGCTAGCGAGCGAAGTATGTACCTTGGACCTATATTCGGTTCTTAGATTGTATATTATTATACACTCTTTTATTTCAGTATTTATACGGGAAATATGTCTCCCGTCTTGTATAATTCTTATGTATAACATTATTTTCCTTTTGTTATGACCCTTTTTATTTATGACACCTTTGTTTATTTATTAAAATTATTTTTTTTTCTTTCCGCAAATTTGAGGGTGTCACAAAGACTCCCCTTGGCAACCATATAGAACGCTAAGGGCTTGTATCTCACCATTAGCGACATATGCTTGAGAAGGTTTGGGACTCGACATACAAACCAATTATAGGCATCTAAATTAATCAAGTATACAGTCCATCATATGATCAAACATAAGCGTACACACTCTCACGGTAAATAACACGCACTAGCATCATGTACAATAGCAAGACAAGTCAATGGATGTCCACGGGATAAGACGTTTCCCTGAACCCTATACGATAAGACGTTTCGTATACTCATGACGTAGACAAACATGTCCACGGGGTGAAACGTTCCCCTGAACTGTGTACGATATGACGTTTCGCACACACAAGACTCTAATCCTCTTGGTAGGACGACGATAATAATACAGACCTAGTCTAAACCTGGCCAGATTCTCGCGATAAGACGTTTCCCGATTCGACATGTGGTATGACGTTACACATCCAAGACTCGATCAACACAAAGGACGTTGAGTACCTCAAATTCGGCTAAACCACACGAAAGAGGCGGAAAGAGATCTATAGTCAAAAGTCAAGCTAGTACGCTACATGCAATGAAACCACTTCGCAAGGATACAACATTTGACGGCCGGGTCGATCAACGCATTGCGTTCACCTCCCAACAACGTCGTCATATTCCCATTAACAAATGCATACAAGCATCAAGGATACACCCTTTCGCTCTGACATTCCAGTCTAACGAGGAAGGAGGTGTAGGCGAGAAATGAGAGTTCAAAGCACTCAACGAGTAGCGGTCAAATCAATACATAAGGTAAAACCGACTCAAGAGAGGACATACTAAAAACCGTTACCAAACATGAGAATAGAGCATTATATAAATGTAACTATGATAAAAATGAATCAATACATGATACATAATCATTAGACCAAGTTTAAGAAGCATAATTAATATGAAACATAGATCCCCTCGCAAAACAACATGTTTAAAAACCAACTAAAACAAGGGTCCACTTCAACCGCTCATAACTAGAGTTCTAGACATGAAAACGTATAAATTCCAAGTGGAGGAGATATCTTAACTTCTTACCGTTCCAACGGTAGGTCGCAAGACCAATAAAATCAAATAACGAAATAGATATGATCATTTTACGAAAAGGAGTCAGTGCAGGGAGTCCCAGCCGGTAAAGGTGACCGGCGGCCGGTGGGGCCGGGAGAGACTTACAGACTTGGTCGAAAACAAAGGGAATGAAATAGGGGTGAGGCCCAGCCGGTTGGGGTGGCAACCGGTGTGGGCGCTAGCCGATGGGGGCGGCAACCGGGTGGCTGGTTGAGGCATGCAGTCGATCAAACAATCAACCAAAATATACAGGGGTGCCTAGTCGGTTGGCGGAACCGACAGCCGGTGGGGCCGGCTGGGACATACATTACTCGCAAATTCACCAAACTTGTCCAATTTCACTATAGGGGCTCATAGCCGGTTGGGTGACCGGCGGCCGGGGGGCGGCTGGGACAACAAGCTCGAAATCAACACACAACAACCAGAATTACTCCAAATCCTTTGATACCCATTTATTCCAATCATCAATTATCATCAACAAACCACATTAAATACATTCTAATCATAACCAATCATTGCCTAAGCTCAATTAAAGCAACCGAAGGCATATTTATTACCCAACTCAAGTTCAACAATGATAAATAGATATAACTAACAACATAAATGTAACTTAGCATAAGATTAGTGAAAAATAAGCATATGCGATGAAAGTACACATATGAATGAACAATTAACACATATTCATATGAGACTAATACAAAGAATTCATCTTTCACTAATAAATACTACAATTAACACTTAAAACACATAATGATATCGAGTAACCCATCACCGCTACCTTTGAGCGTCTTGAAATTTAGTTTCCTTCTTCTTCTTCAACGAGAAAGATAGCTCCGCTCCGGATCTCGGACAAAAATATGAATAGTTTGCCTTGAGAAAAAGATGAGAAAACAAAAATAAAAAAGACGAGACTTTTATTACTTTATTAGAAAGAAAAGAAAAAAAAATAGGAAGGATAGGCTAAAAATTAGTGAATTTGGATAGGAAAAGAGGGAGATATGATATTGTAAGTGTTTGAAGGTTTTTCGTATCTCAACAATTGAGGTAGGGTTTTAGTGTGTTTGTTTGGGTGAGGGAGATGAAGGAATGTTGCTGAAAAATTGGAGTGATAAGTGAGGAAAACATGGGCCAAGAGGTGAGTAGAGATCTAGAATAAGGCCCAAAGTGAGTCATGAAGTCCGACTCACCTAAATTCCGAATAAAGCCCAAATATGGACTCGGATTTGTCAAATTAGACTTGGAAAACCAAGATATAAATTAAATCTCAATTAAGCTAACTAATAGTAATATAATATTATTAAAATAAAATAGGCCACGGTTGCAGGTGTTACATATACACAATATAACCCATGGCCAGGAAATTATGGTGAAGTTGAATTGATCATTTCTTAAACACTAATAATAATTCATCTCAACTTAACTGCTTTCCTAACATGGTCCGTTGAACCTTAATGTTTTAGGTCATTAAAATTCATATTAAAGTAGCAACGTCAAGAATTAACTTCATATCGTACCTCCAAGTCAAAGGGCATCAAACAAAAGTGGACAACATAGTCCATAGGTACACGGTGACAAAGTAGGGAATCATTTTTCACTTCTAACGGTCGACTTATAAACACATATAGTATGATATATGTGTCACAACCTGACACTTCGGATTCGGTTCAAAGCTTTAGTACGAAAATAGGGTGTCTTTTCATACTTCGACTACAAAAGTATCATCTTAGACATACTAAGGCGCCTGTATATATAACGAGTCAATATCTTTTCCATACAACTCATGTACAAAGATAATCATCAACACTCATTAAGTGTTAAGTGACTCAGTTTCATCTTGCCCACTACACAAGTCTCAAGACGATTACCTGTGTGACCAGGCAATCTAAAAGCTTCGTGATATCTTATGTGCCTCATCAAGCAACAAATGCATATGAACATATATAAAAGAAACAAAATCCTCATCCTAAAATGTTCATTATCAAACAAATCCACAACTCAACAAGATTAAAAACTTAAGTTGACTCTTTTGCACAATTACATTAACCCGTGAACTAACTAAGAACACATCTTTTAGAATAATGCGTCAACCATCTTGTTAGTTAATCTTTCTTTATGACAACTCTTAGTCACACACAAGAACTAATTTACTCTTACCACAAAGGTAGAATGAAAATCACTTAATTACGTATCCTTGTGCATGTAGTGGATTTATTAGGTAACAAATTACGTATCAATCACAAAATTGACGTCCAACCATGTACTAAACAAGATACACATCAAAATACCAACTACAGTAGAATTAGAAACAAGACTCTCATCGTTTCTTCCACTTGATTATAGGTTTAGACATAACCACAATATTATTTTCATCTAAATACCAATATGTCACCAATGAACAAAGCAATACTTATTTTCCTATGTACTTTTGGCATAACCACATTAATTTCACCATTCCAACTAAATCATCACACAAGTAATTTATGAAACTTGAAATAAATATAGAAGACCGCTAACACACGGACAATCTTAATTAAGAGATACAAAATTTATCATCTTAATCATTTGAGACAAAATCTGCTAATTAATCCATGTATAAGTTTCTCGAGCAAAATGATTCGAGAAAATATTCTTTACATCCATTTGAAAACAAAATCCAAATAGATGACCAAAAACTTAGAAGAAAAACAGAACAAATTCAAACAATCGAGAACAAATCTCATAATAGTCTTAAACCTAACTCTCGTAAACATTCATTGTCACAATGTCTATCTACTCCCATAATAACAATCCATTATTTACTATTTGGCGAAACGCCAACTTACTAAAAGTGATAGCTCCCAGTTACTAAAAGTGGTACAAAAGACAAATAGATGGAACAACTCGCACTGTCCTCCTATGAGGAAACTCCATAAGGATCGACCTTATGTTAATCCTTATAACTTGACATACAAGTTAATATTTGTTCCATAGTAGACAAACTCGAATCTTTACCTTGGATCATGGAACTACTCCCATTATCCATACATGAAGAGAAGTTAAACTATCCTTGGTGTGTCAATGAGTTCACAAATTCTCCCACTCACCATAAGATAGTTTTTGCATTGTAACGAATACAAGGCAAATTTCTACTAATCTTCGCCAACACTTAGAAACATATCCAAGTGAATAAATATTGTGCGTCACCTAAACACAAAGTTTGACAAATGTTGAGGCATGAATGACCAATCTATTACCCAAAACTTATTTGGAGCAAGCAAAATTTCCTCAAAAACAAATTTAAGGAATCCTCCTTTAAATATAAAAACTTGATCAGCGTCATCCTTCAATCAACCATATGAAGTGATAATGTACAATTTCTCAATTAAAACATCATCTTGTCATAATGTTGGAATCGTAAGATTAATGCACAGAAATTTCCTCTTTCGCACTTTGAACATATCAAAGAGTTATTCACAACCATCACATAAACTAACACTTCTTATTCTAAGTTCGAAGTCGATTTTCAATTTTATCATAAAATGTTTGAACATATCAAACACTTTACAAAATGACAAAATAATGATTACATGATCGTAAGCGTGAATCATCTCTCAAATGAAGAAGGAAAAAGATACGGTCTCATGATACTCTTAACATTTAACTACCCACAAATAAAATAAAAATAGATTGAAATATTAAATTTAAAGACAATGAACAAATGAGAAAATGTAATCAAGCAGAAGAGTAAAAGTATTGCGGTGAACATACATATTATGACCAAACACATAGCCATAATAAAAAATTAACAAAAAGTTAAATAAGAATCCGTGACTTTCAATAAACTAAATATTGAAAATAATCATGCACCCTAAGTGCGTAGAGAATTAACACATCAAAGTAGCACAAAGACTATTTGAAACATAGTTTAGTATAGCTAAAGGTGAATAATCCATCGACAAACAATGAATTAAACAAGTATGAGTTATAAAAATTCCCGCAATGTTTCTAAATCCACAAAGGACAAGAATTAACATTATATGCAAGAAACACACATATAACTTGAATTGATGAGAATAATTTCAGATAATTCCCACGGTACCCTCCAAGTTTGATGACAAACCTTGGCCTTACCCTTACCCTTATATTTCTCAGCATTAGACGGACCACCAGACTCAACCAGATTAGCTTTAACAGCAGCAACAGCAGAAACAGTCACAAATTGACTAGCAGGAAGGTCTTTGAGGCGATTAGCCTCCTTGGTCCTCATATGTCCTATAAGTTCCTTAAGGGACAGGTCTTTCCTTTTGTGTTTGAGTTGGTTTCGGTAATCAGACCAGGAGGGAGAGAATTTATCTAGCAGAACATTAGCTACAAATATATCATCAAGTTTCATGCCTTCATTCACAACATCAGCACATAAGTTCTCATAGACATGAACTTGTTCCATAATAGATTTCCCGTCTGCCATGTGAAATCCCAACCATTTTCCCACAACATATTTATTTTTCCCCGCGTCATCAGCCCCATACTTGGTTTCTAAAGCCTCCGAAATAACCTTAGCCGACTTATTGACAGCAAATAAATCGAACATGGTGTTTGTCATATTATTCAAAATGTGACACCTAGCAGTTTTGTTGTCTTTTTCAAACTTTTTAACAGTTTCTTCATTAGACTTAATAACTGCTGCAGCAGGAGGGGTATTCTCAACAGAAGTAATAGTTATAGGGGTAGGCGGGTCAGAAAAAAACACGTAATCAATTTCCAATTGCTCAAAGAACATCAACAATTTCTGGGACCAACGCTTATAATTATTTCCGTCTAAGACCTCAAGTTTTGACAAGTCTTGTACAATTTTTGAAATAACAGACATGGTTACAGCAACAAAATAGTTTTCAAATTGAAGGACGAGAAATGCCGTAACAAATAAAAACAGAGATTAGATATACCTACTTAAGTAGTAGTGCCGTGGTAAAAATCCACTGCCTTGAAAACTATTTCTCCGGTACGACCGTGGTGGCGATCAGCTAGTACAGGTAGTTCCCCAAGGATAACACTACAGCCTCCACGCAGCCCCGCCCACTCGGAACTGTGAGACTTGGAACGATAATTAAAGCAGTACCCAGAAACATAGAACAAAAGAGAGGAAGTAAGAATATGAGAGGAAATAATTATTGTGTTGTGTTTTTAGAGAGCAGTAGGGTGCTGTATTTATAGGAGAATAGAGCAACTGCTGCAGCCAAAACCGTCTCCACAATAGCAGCAGTCAGTGGACCTGATAGGCACAGCCCGCCGCAGGCGATTTCTTAATCCCAAATCCCGGATAACGGAACCAGAACCAGGCCGGGCCCGAGCTCAGGCACGGGCACGCGCGCACGGGCACGCGCGCGCGCGCGTACGCGCGCGTGTGCGAGCTGAATTAAGCACCTCGCAGATTCTCTACAAAAGACCCCCTTAACCCACTAGTGATAAGAAAGGGAAGGTGTGTATATATAAACACATACACAATTCCTTTCCTCTCCTATGTGGGATAGTAGAAAATATGCTCAAGGCTTAAAAGCCCCTAATTTCCAACAGAGATAGGGGAAACAACTAGACCACAATAGCAAAAACATTACTAATCGTCTAATTGTATGTTTATAAATATGGAACGCAATTAGAAAATGCAACACAACATTATTGGTAATATTTTAAAATAAATAAGGACGGTTTTATCTATGCAATCTAACTATGCATTATGATTTTACTAAGATAAAACATGAGAAACGGAGAGACAGTAGCAAAACACATTTGCTCTGATACTACTGTTGGAAGTTAAGGACATACCTTATGCGGAAGCGATCGGATAGCTGTGTTCACTAACTGCCCACTACCGTAATCCTGCGGCTACTAGAGTCTCGGAATATGTCCACGCCCCAAATTCCAAGTCACTTAGATGGTAGACTAACTAAGAGATTATATGAGTTGTGTATAGATAGGATGGATAAGATAGTTACTCAAACCATCTCTTATCCCGTCATTTGGATTGAATCCTAGCAAAGTGAAGCTAAGGTTGACAAGTACGTGATCTTAAGATGGTGTGCTTTGAGGATTTATAGATCGTAAGTTGAAAGTGTTGGAAGTTAAGGACATACCTTATGCGGAAGCGATCGGATCGTTGTGTTTGCTAACTGCCCGCTACCGTAATCCTGCGTCTACTAGAGTCCCGGAATATGTCAACGCCCCAAATTCCAAGTCACTTAGATGGTAGACTAACTAAGAGATTATATGAGTTGTGTATAAATAGGATGGATATGATAGTTACTCTAACCATATCTTGTCTTATTTATAAACACCTCACAAAGATGAGTTACAAAGGGCACCAAAGGGAACCATAAACACCATTAAGTCTCATCATAATGGGGTAGATTAATATGGTGATAAATACAATAATTAACAATCAAATTGACTACGGCCGTTATCAAAAACCTATTAAATACAATATAAAGGATCAAGTTTTAACTCATTCCGAGAAAAATTGAACAAGTTACGACGGTTTTACTATGCGTTGTCAAAAGTTGTCAACAACCCCTATCACCAACCCCTATCCATTGGGAACATGATAAAAGATTATTAGGATATGGAAATAAGGTTCAAAAGATCTTATAAATACCCCCTATCGGGTTTGGAAGCTTGGGGATGCATACAAAGAAGATTACAAAGCGACAAGGCGAGGAAATGAGCAAATTGGGCTCTGATCGGGGACACCGAAACCAGATCGGGGTTGTCCTATTCTATGCGTTAGGATGTCTTGCATGCGCTAATTTACTTGACATAAGTGCCCATAAGTGTTAGAGTTGATGGAACGCGTCTTTGGCTACCTATAAAAGAAGGGGTTTGCAACAAATTCCATCACAACTCTCATCACAATTCATCTTATACAGCAACAACTTCTCTTATCTTCTTCTTAGAATAGTTTAGGATAGTCTTAGTCTTAGTGTACTTTGGTTATAAACATCTTGTAGTAATAATCCAAGCTTTGCCTTGAGTTTGCTTTGGATTTCGCTTTCTCATTGAAGTTCCTATTCCTTTGGTTGGTAATTTCTATCTCTTGTTTTATTTTGTTAATTTAATTTCCATCTTTTTATAGTATATCATGTTTATGTTTCCATATTTGTTAGTAGTTAGTTTCAACATTATAATGAGTTATTAGTTTCTTTATCTAGGGTGTATAGGAAGCTAGTTAGATTAGCATTTGATCTCATTAAATTAAGGGTAATGTGAATGTTATACTGTTTCTATTCATTCTTGTATTGTACGTTAGTCTTTGATCAAAGACCACGATTGTTAGAATAAACTTGTTAAATTGTTTCCTATAGAACAAAAGGCGGGAAAGGGAACTAGACAAAGCATGAATAGTAGGATGACCTAGTAAGTATCAAAAGACCACTAGGACCTGTTCTATGGTACAGTAGTAGTACTCATCCCAACAAGGAAGTACCATTCCACATAGAAATATATCAACTTCACTACCCCTTTGTTGACAATATTATTATGCTAGTTTACATGTGAATCCTGTATCCCCTAGATTCTCATTTATATTGTTGTTATTTATCTTGTTATTTGGTCTAGTTTATCAACCCAAACTCAACCAATCGAACTGACCTCTCTAATTCACCCCATAAAATATTATTTAGTAACTTTCGTCTTCCTATGATAACCCCCTACTATGACACCTCGCGATTTAGCAATAAAGTACACACATAGATTTGAAGCGGAAAACACAAGATTTTAATAACTTTAAAAGCAAAACCGCGAATGTCACTATGTTACAAAACGAAAACTTAATTTAATAAATCGTTTATACAAATTGTATCTTAAATAAATATAAGGGACATCGATGCCTTTATAAAACACAGTGAAGATAATAAACTAATATAAACTACACGCTAAGGATAAATCGACGTAAGAACAACGCTCGCTAGCTCAGTAGCCACAACCCCATGCAAACACCAACCTGCAACCTGTTCATTCATTAAAAATGAATGCCATAGTCAGTGGGCAGTAACGCAGGGTTCTCCCAGCCATATCACATCAAAACACACATAAACAAGCCTATAATCATATGTCATCATGCAAACATATATATCATGCCGGATGTGAGAATAGCATTATGATATTAACGATATACGAGTAAAGGAAACCATCATCCATCATCATCATGAAATACAAGACTCGGGGAAGACTCCTGTTGGCAACTATATATACGCTAAGGGCTTGCAACTCACCATTAGTGACATATACTTGAAAAGGTAGAGACTCAACATACAAACCAATTCAAGGCATTCAACGGTCACAAGTAATCAAACATACACTCTCACGGTTAATGACATGCACTAGCACCATGTACATAGCAAGTATGATCAAAACACGTCCACATGATAAACATTTCCCTGAACCATACACGATAAACATTTCGTATATGAAAGACGCATTTCCTTCCGGTAGGACGGCGATAATAATACGGTCCTAGTCTAAACCTGGCCAGACTCTCAGAATGAACATGTTCCAATTCGACATACGATAAAAATTTCGCATCCAAGACTCGGTCAAACACAGAAGTCGAGTACTCCAAATTCGGTCAAATTACTCGAAAGAGGCGGAAAGAGTGCAAGAATCAAATACAAGAAAGTACGCTACATGCAATGATACCACCTCGCAAGGATACAACATTTGACGACCGAGTCGATCAATGCATTGCCTTTGCCTCCCAACAACGTCGTCATATCCCCACTAACAAATGCATACAAGCATCAAGGATACACCCCCTCGCTACGACATTCCAGTCTTATGAGCATGAGAGTATAGCCGGGAAAGGAGAGTTCAAAGCGCTCAGCATGAAGTGCTCAAATCATCACGTAAGGCAAACCGACTCAAAAAGGGGAAATCATGTTAAAACCGTCACTAAACATGTGATAAAAGCATATGAGATATTATATATTCTAAGCATGAATATTTAATGTCATTACGTAAGTTTACAAGGTAAACAAACCATGGGAAAAATTACATGTGAAGACAACTGAAAGAGAAGAAGAAAAAGAGTAGTAGGGGGTCTAGCTGGTCAGGGAGACCGGTAGCCGACCCGGCTGGGCACCAAACCAACATCAAACAAGAACAATAACAAAGCACGGGCTCCCAGCCGGTTGAGGTGGCCGGCAGCCGGGTACCCGGCTGGGGCACCCTTCTGTAACACCCGCAAATGTACCCTATTTTTATAGTAAAAATATTTTACGGATACTTTTCAGCGAAATTTAGTTTTAATTTAGAATTTAATTTTCCGAGTCGAATTTAGAATTTCCGAGTTCGTATTTGGAATTTCCGCGAGATTTCAAGTAAAACCCGTCTTAAGTCGTCTTTGACTTTTCTTGACTTTTCCACTCACCTTTCATATACTCCCCCCTAAACCCTAACTCCCTCACACAAACACAACTCAACTCAACATTTCTTCATCACTAAGAAACCAAAGAAACCTTGCCTCCATTTTTTATCCGTCTTAGAATCGTCATAACTCATTCGTTTCTCGCTCAAATTCTCGTAAGTTCGTCTTATTCTTCCCCTCTTAGCTTCCTCTATTCGTATTGGTAATAAAATTACCGCTTTTCTCGCTTTTCAATTTATCCGTCTTTCTCAAAGGGGAATTATATTCATCTTTTGGTCGTCTTTGTTTAAGTGGAGACTAGGAAGGCTTAGAAATCGATTGAAGACGCGAAAAGTTAACGGTGAAGGGTTACTCGATATCATTTACGTGTTTTATGTGTTTTCTAGGCTAGTAATCGTATTTAGATTATGGTTAGTATGCTTAGGACTTGTGTTGTTGTTGATGGATGTTGTTAGTTGTTAATTGATATGAGAATTGATGGTTTGTATTGATAAATGAGGATTTTTGTTGTTGGTAACTAATTGGGATTTGATCGTTCCTGAATCCCGTGAAGGAAACTGGCTGCGTCATGGGACGCTGGCTGCGTCGTAGGACGCAGGCTACGTCGTGATGGCGGTGGCTGCGTTACGCGCGGCCGACTGCAGTTTTCCTGCACTGACCCTTTTTCGTAAAATGATCATATCTCCTTCGTTACTTGCTTGTTTTGGACGTGTGACATCCCGTTGGAACCGTAAGAGGATAAGATATCACCTCCATTTGAAATTTCTATATTTGCATGTCTAGAACTCTAGTTATGACCGTTTGAAGTGGACCCTTGTTTTCGTTGGTTTCCAAACAACGTTGTTTTGGAGAGGTGATCTATGTTTTTATTCATTATGCTTCATAAACTTGTTCTAATGCTTATTTATCATGTATTGACTCATGTTTATCATATTTAAACTTATATGATTCCCTATTCTCATGTTTTGTGACGGTTTTTGGTATGTCCCACTTTGAGTCGGTTTTTACAAATGATACGGTTTGAGCACTATTTTGTTATGTGCTTTGTACTCTCATTCCCTTGGCTACCTCCACGTTCGTAAGGCTGGAATGTCGGAACGGGTATGTATCCTACTGCTTAATTGCATGTGTTAGTGGGCATACGACGACGTTGTTGGGAGGCGAACGCATTGCGTTGATCGACCCGGCCGTCAAATGTTGTGTACTTGCGAGGTGGTGTTATTTGCATGTAGCGTACCGCTTGTTATGAGGCTTGTTCTCTTTTCCGCCTCTTTCGTGAATTTATCTACCGAATTTGGGGTACTCGGCGTCTTTGATTGGCCGAGTCTTGGATGCGAAATGTTATCGCATGTCGAATCGGAAAATGTAATTCCGAGAATCTGGCCAGGTTTAGACTAGGACCGTATTATTATCGTCGTGCTACCAAGAGCAAATTAGTCTACATATACGAAATGGATTGAATCGTGTATGCGTTCAGGGAATGTTTTTCTCCCGTGGATGCCTGTTAATCATACTTGCCATGTACACGGTGCTAGTGCGTTTCATTTACCGTGAGAGAGGTCGTCATTGTATTGTTATGTGTGGATGGGTGATTACATGATTGATTATTCATGGTCATACCATGACTTGGCATGGTTTGTTTGTCGAGTCTCAATCTTATCAAACTTATACCGCTAACGGTGAGATGCAAGCCCTAGTGAGCGTATTCAATTGCCTAAGAGTGTCTTCCCCGAGTCTTTGTATAACATGATGGATTCAGAATTGTATTCCATATGCTCCTATTATTATATATTGAATTGCCTATCTATCCTTATCGTATTTCACATGTATATTTTTATATGCATGCTTCTACTTTTGTATTTCCTTTTATGTACGTTTATTGTGATATGGCTGGGAGAACCCCGAGTTACTCCCCACTGACTGTGGCGTTCATGTTTTTCATGGATGAACAGGTTGCTTGATTTAGATGGCTTTTTGCTTATGATATTTTGGGTTCGGGTGTGAGCTAGCGGGCGTTGCCCTTGGAAGAATTACCTCTAGACGTTATTTTAGTTAGTTGCTAATCACTTTGACATTTATATCATTTTGAGAGACTTCGTCTCTTTGTTGTATTTCATACTTTAGTTTGTAATATTTGACACTCGTCGTATACTTCTTCTTGCATGTATAAAAGTTTTAAAAATTTCATATTTCCGCTATATAATTCACATGCTTGTATGTTTTATATTTCCGCATTCGCGAGGGTTGTCACAAATTTCCTCCTGGTAGAACGACGATCATAATACGGTCCTAGTCTAAATCTAGCCAGACTCTCGGAATCACATTTTCTGATTCGACATGCGATAAACATTTCGCATCCAAGACTCGGTAAATCATAGACGCCGAGTACCCCAAATTCGGTCAACCTTCACGAAAGAGGCGGAAAAGAGCACAAGCCTCACAACAAGCGGTACGCTACATGCAATGACACCACCTCGCAAGTATACAACATTTGACGACTGGGTCGATCAACGCAAAGCGTTCGCCTCCCAACAACGTCGTTATATGCTCACTAACACATGCAATTAAGCAGTAAGGATACACTCCCCGTTCCGACATTACAGCCTTACGAACGTGGAGGTAGCCAAGGGAATGAGAGTATGAAGCACATAGAAAATTAGTGCTCAAACCGTAACATGTGTAAACCGACTCAAAGTGGGACATATTAAAAACCGTCACAAAACATGCGATACAAGCGACTGGAATATCATATATTCGAAACATTAATATTTAAAGTCATTACGTAAATTTATACGATAAACGAACCATGCGAACTATTATAAATTAAGAATTTAGAAATTATATGAAATAACTCCATCAGGGTGCCAGCCGGTCAGGGGGACCGGCGGCCGGGCACCCGGCTGGCGCCTCATGAACAAACCAAAATCTATTAAAAATACAGCCAGTTCCCAGTCGGTCAAGGGGACCGGCAGCCGGGCACCCGGCTGGGAACAACACAACATCAATACAAACTTCAATTCTGCTGCGTCCCCAGCCGGTTGGCTGACCGGCGGCCGGTCACCCGACTGGGAACACTTCTACCCGAGAAACAACAACAATTCCCACAAATCGTCCAAAATCAATTATAACAATAATCAATTACCAACAACCATCCAGAATTATCAACAATGATCAACACACAATAACCATCATCAACAAACACAATTCCTATGATTACTAATCCTATTCTAAATAAGATTACTAACATAGAAAACACATATCGAGTAACCCTTCACCGTTACCTTTTTCGCGTCTTCAATCCGTGTCGATGTCCTCTTCTATCAAGAAGTAGTCTTTGTCAGGGTCTTGGAGGTCACCACCTACAATTAAATAATAAAAGATGAATATAATTCACCTTTGAGAAAGACGGATAAATTGAAAAGTGAGAAAGACGGTAATTGAAGTGTAAACTACTAAGGTTCACAAGTTTTAAGTAAACTTGATTAGCTTGAATCAAACTGAGAACAATATCAAGTAACAAAGGGATGTTGTTTTAGGGATGGTGAGTTGTTTAACTGAAAGACTCAAGGGATATGACTTAGAGACAATCCTCTACAGCAAGGCACAAGAGAAAAGGACTCAAAGACTAGTTTTAGAGACAGTTTTCAAGTGTCACAGCAAAGCACAAACACCCTAGACTAACCTCAACAGCAAGTAAGTTAACCACAGCAAAGCACAGATATAACTTGACTCACAATACAAGGCACTGATCAAACACCTTGGAGATGTATCAGGCTTGTTTCAAACTACAGCTCTTAGCACAAGTTTGATAACATTGAGTGATTTCTCAAAGTTTAATTCATTCATTCATAAAGTCTGCTTACAACAGCATACAAGACCCCTTTATATAGAGAGGTTGATATCTTGTGAGCCATTGGATGCATAGATCATCCAAGGGCTAGCTTAGGATTTAAACTACTTTTACTGACACTAATGAAGAGCCTCACAATAGGACGAGCTCAACAACTATAAAGAACAGACACAAGACACAAAAGAAAACAGACTGAACAAAAGCAAATAAAGCAGTTTTGGATTTTTCCTGAAATGGAAATCTGTTGCTCTTGTTGCCTTGTGTTGCTGCTCTTGCCTGGATAAGACCTGCCTTGGACGATGACAAGTTGACTTAAACAAAAGGAAGCCACAATCTGACATGTACCTTCTCTGTTTTAGTTGTTTGCTGGACTCTAACTTGGGGTGTCTGTTTCATGAGTTTTTACTAGACTTCAAAAGGGTTTGTCCTGAGCAAACTTGTAGCTTAATGGGTTGGCTTGATGGTAGGCCATGGTGGGGGTGGTTGGGATGCCCTGGTGTACCTCCTAGATACAGGGTTTGTGAATTGGTCTGCCTGAGCCTGAAGGGTTTTGTGTCTGTCTTGTGTGGGTAATGTGGGTTTTATTGGGGCTTGGCATGGGTTGTTGAGCCTTGGACTGTCTCCCTCACTGTTGTAGCTTGGCATGGCTTTGTCTTGGCTTGTCATAGCTTGTTGTTTGGACCTTGTAACTCTAGCTTTCATCTGAGGGGTCCTTGGGGTCAGGCTTGCCTTGTTTGTGGCTTGATCATCAAGTCCCCTTGGGTGAGCTACTGCTGCAGCCTCCCCAGGTAGAAAAGGGCTTGACCTCAAGCCTGTGTCTTCCTCTCCCTCAGAGTCTTCAAAGAAAGGACTAAGATCTCCAACATTGAATGTCCCATGGATTGCATACTCTCCTGGTAGATCAATTTTGTAGGCATTGGGACCTATCTTCTTTATGACTTGAAAAGGACCATATGCTCTTGGCTCTAGCTTTTTCTTTCTCTTGGAAGGGAACCTTTCTTTCCTTAGGTTGATCCATACTAGATCTCCTGGTGCAAAGTCTTTCTTGGTCTTAGGAACCTTGGCATTCTTCTTGTACAGATCATTAGCTTTCTCAATTTGTTTCCTGACTGATTCATGGAGTTTTAACATTTGTTCCACCCTCTTCTTGGCATCATAGTGGACTTCTGACCTGCACACATTAGATAAACTCAAAGGCATTAAGGGGTTAGTACCATAGACCACTTCAAAGGGGGAGTGGCCTGTGGCTGCTGAGGGAGCTCTATTGAAAGAGAACTCTGCTTGAGCCAACTTTAAGTCCCAATCCTTGAGAGATTTGCTGACTATACACCTCAAGATCCTTCCCAAGGTCTTGTTGGTCACCTCAGTTTGGCCATCAGTTTGAGGATGATGGGAGGTACTAAACAACAACCTAGTGTTAAGCAGTTTCCACAATGTTCTCCAGAAATGGCTCATAAACTTTGTGTCTCTGTCAGACACAATGGTCCTTGGGACTCCATGTAACCTCACCACCTCATCAAGGTATAGCTCTGCTACACTCACAGCATCCTCAGTCTTCTTGCAAGCAATGAAATGTGCCATCTTACTGAACCTATCAACAACCACCATGATAGAATCCTTCCCTCTTGCTGTCCTAGGTAATGCCATTATGAAATCCATACTTAAATCCTCCTAAGGCCTACATGGGACTGGTAGGGGGAGTGTAAGGTCCTGCTTGGAAAGAACTCTTGGCCTTTTGACAAACTCCACACCTTCTGAGCACTATTTGAACTTCTCCCATCATCTTAGGCCAGTGGAATTGATCTTGTAGTATGTCCACAGTTTTCTGAACCCCAAAGTGTCCTCCAAGGCCACTTCCATGTACCTCCTTGATCAATAGACTCCTATAAGATCCTCTGGGAACACACAGCTTGTTTCCTTTAAACAAGAATCCATTTTGCAAAGTGTAGGGTGAATCAATGGTTCTTGTTCCCTCTTTCTGTGCTAACCAATCTTCTGCAAAGTCTGGATCTTCTTGATACATGTCCTTCATGAACTCAAAGCCAAGAACCCTTTGCCCCATAGTTGATAGCAGAGTGTACCTCCTAGACAATGCATCAACCACCACATTTTGTTTCCCCTCTTTGTATTTGCTAGAAAAGGTGAATGACTGAAGGAACTCCACCCACTTAGCATGTCTGTGACTGAGCTTATGCTGGCCTCCTATGTACTTCAATGCCTCATGATCAGAGTGTAAGACAAAAGGTTTGGGCTTTAGGTAATGACTCCAATGCCTCAGAGCTCTGACAAGAGCATAAAACTCTTTATCATATGTAGAATAGTTTAGCTTGGCACCACTTAGCTTTTCACTAAAGTAGGCTACAGGTTTGTTCTCTTGGATGAGCACAGCTCCAATTCCCACTCCACTTGCATCACATTCAACCTCAAATAGGCAATCAAAGTTTGGCAACCTGAGGATAGGTGCACTGCACAGAAGCTTCTTCATGTGTATGAAAGCCTGTAAGGCATTCTCAGTCCAAGTGAACTCTCCCTTCTTCATGCACTCAGTGAGAGGTGCTGCAATGGTGCTAAAATCCTTAATGAATCTTCTGTAGAAGGATGCTAAGCCATGGAATCCCCTTACTTCTGTAATACTCCTAGGGATAGGCCAAGACTGGACTGCAATGATCTTGTCTTGATCAACTGAAATGCCTCTACCAGATACCACATATCCTAGAAACTTGACTTCCTCAGTCATGAAGGTGCATTTCTCAAGCTTCCCAAAGAGCTTGCTCTCCTTAAGTATTTCAAACACAGCCTCAAGATGCCTCAAATGATCATCCTTGCTCTTGCTGTAGATGAGGATATCATCAAAGTATACCACCACAAATCTCCCTAGGCAAGGCCTAAGCACTTCTGTCATCAATCTCATGAAGGTACTTGGGGCATTTGACAGGCCAAAGGGCATGACAAGCCACTCATAAAGGCCATGCTTTGTTTTGAAGGCTGTCTTCCACTCATCTCCTTCTCTGATCCTCAATTGATGGTAACCTTGCCTCAAATCAATCTTAGAAAAGAACCTTGAGCCACTCAGCTCATCCAACATGTCATCAAGCCTAGGTATAGGGAACCTATACTTGACTGTGATGTTGTTGATAGCCCTGCTATCTATGCACATCCTCCAAGTCCCATCCTTCTTAGGAACCAACAATGCAGGCACAACACAAGGGCTTAATGACTCCCTTACAAACCCTTTACTCATCAACTCTCCAACTTGTTTCTGCAGCTCTTGTGTAGCCTTGGGATCACACCTATATGCTGGTCTATTAGGTAGTACAGACCCTGGCACAAGGTCTATTTGGTGCTCAATCCCTCTCAAAGGGGGTAAACCATCAGGAAGTTCCTCTGGAAACACTTCTTTGAACTGATCAATAAGGGGCTTAACATCTGCAGGGATCACTTTAGACTCCTCTCCCTGAACTTCCTTTGATAGCAGCATTACTATAAGTTGCTCCTCACTACACTCTTTGACCATTGGTGACTCAGATAGAAATACAACTCCACTAAAATCCTCAGCCATACTTGGACTTCCATAGCTCTTCTGGTGTGGTGGCAAGGGGGCTAATGTCACCTTTCTGCTCCCATGCTTGAAAGAATTGGTATTGCTTCTTCCTTGGTGTATGGAGCTTTTATCAAACTCTCATGGCCTTCCTAATAGTAAGTGACAGGCATCCATTGGAACCACATCTCACAATACTTCATCCTTGTACACACTTCCAATGGAGAAAGGGACCATGCATTGCTTATCCGCCTTAACCTCTGCTCCCTTTCTCAACCATCTCAACTTATAGGGGTGAGGGTGATCTTGAGTGCTCAACTTCAGCTTATCAACCATAGTAACAGAAGCCACATTGGTACAACTACCTCCATCTATAATAAGATTACAAACCCTCCCTTGTATGGTACATCTGCTTCTGAAAATGAGGGACCTTTGATCCTCCTCCAAAGGTATCTGTTGTGAATGCATTACTCTCCATAGGACTAAGCTGTGGCCTGTGTCAGGGAGTGCCACTATTGCCTCCTGACTAGACTCTTCTTCCTCACTCACCACTTCTTCAACCTCAGGCTCATCCCTCTCATACTCAACTAGACCCTCTTTCTCCCAAGCCTCAACTTCCATTATAGTTAAGGTCTTCTTAGAAGGGCAATCCTTCCTGAAATGTCCATAGCCTTGACATTGGAAGCACCTAATTCTGTTCTCAGTCAATGAACTGCTTGGCTTTTGACCCATGATGCCCTTACCCTTGTCTAAGGTAGTTGGGGGTGCTCTCTTAGGGGTATCCATGGCTCTAAACCCACTATAAGGTCTGGTTTGAAAAGGCCTAACATGTTTTGGTGTAGCAGGCTTAGTCTTCCCTATCTTCTCAATTCTCAGAGATAAGTTGACAACATCATCAAATGACCACAGAGGTTGCATCCTAACCTTGTTAGCAATGTTCTTATCTAGACCCTCTAAGTACCTAGCAATCCTTTGCTCAAGTTTCTCATTTATATCACACTGTAAGGTGAGTTGTTCAAACTCCCTCAGATAAGATTCAACAGGTTTGTCTCCTTGTTTCAACTTAGACAACTTGATAAACAGATCCTGGGTGTAATCCTTAGCAACAAATTTGTCTAACAGTTTCTTTTTCAGTTTAGTCCAAGACTTGATGGGTTCTTTACCTTCCCTAGCCCTTAACCCTTTCATAGTTTCATACCAAAGGGAAGCATACCCTTTCAGTTTAAGGATGGCTACTTTAAAAGACTTAGAATCATTGTATCCTTTGTACTCAAAGATCCTTTCTACTTCTCTTAGCCATTCTAACAAGTCATCAGGATTAAGACTACCAGAAAACTCAGGGATATCTACCTTAAGATGCTTGTCTGTGTTCTTGTGGATGGAAGCTCTGCTTCTTGTTGAGTCATCTGAGTCTGGATACTCTTCATCATCAGGTGGCCTTCCTCTGCCTCCTCCTTGGCCTCTTCCACGTCCTCTACCTCTTCCTCCAGCAAGCAAATGGTTGCCTATAACCTGGTCCAAGGTTCTGGTTAGGGTGGTTACAATCCCAGCCAGATCCTCCATCCTTGCTTCTACTCCTGCTAGTCTCTCTTCACTCATTGGGCTATTTTTGTGTTTTTAAATGTAGTTAGGGAAAATGAACTCACTAAGACTCTCAACCAAAGCTCTGATAACCAATTTGAAGTGTAAACTACTAAGGTTCACAAGTTTTAAGTAAACTTGATTAACTTGACTCAAACTGAGAACAATATCAAGTAACAAAGGGATGTTGTTTTAGGGATGGTGAGTTGTTTAACTGAAAGACTCAAGGGATATGACTTAGATACAATCCTCTACAGCAAGGCACCAGAGAAAAAGACTCAAAGACTGGTTTTAGAGACTGTTTTTAAGTGTTACAGCCAAGCACAAACACCCTAGACTAACCTCAACAGCAAGTAAGTTAACCACAGCAAAGCACAGATATAACTTGACTCACAATACAAGGCACTGATCAAACACCTTGGAGATGTATCAGGCTTGTTTCAAACTACAGCTCTTAGCACAAGTTTGATAACATTGAGTGATTTCTCAAAGTTTAATTCATTCATTCATAAAGTCTGCTTACAACAACATACAAGACCCCTTTATATAGAGAGGCTGATATCTTGTGAGCCATTGGATGTATAGATCATCCAAGGGGTAGCTTAGGATCTAAACTACTTCTACTGACACTAATTAAGAGCCTCACAATAGGACGAGCTCAACAACTATAAAGAACATACACAAGACACAAAAGAAAACAGACTGAACAAAAGCAAATAAAGCAGTTTTAAATTTTTTCTGAAATGGAAATCTGTTGCTCTTGTTGCCTTGCTGCCTTGCCTGGATGTGTTGCTGCTCCTTGGGACTCTCTACTCTTATTATAACTTAGATAAGACCTGCCTTGGACGATGACAAGTTGACTTAAACAAAAGGAAGCCACAATCTGACATGTACCTTCTCTGTTTTAGTTGTTTGCTGGACTCTAACTTGGGGTGTCTGTTTCATGAGTTTTTACTAGACTTAAAAAGGGTTTGTCCTGGGCAAACTTGTAGCTTAATGGGTTGGCTTGATGGTAGGCCATGGTGGGGGTTGTTGGGATGCCCTGGTGTACCTCCTAGATACAGGGTTTGTGAATTGGTTTGCCTGAGCTTGAAGGGTTTTGTGTCTGTCTTGTGTGGGTAATGTGGGTTGTATTGGGGCTTGGCATGGGTTGTTGAGCCTTGGACTGTCTCCCTCACTGTTGTAGCTTGGCATGGCTTGGTCTTGGCTTGTCACAGGTTGTTGTTTGGACTTTGTAACTCTAGCTTCCATCTGAGGGGTCCTTGGGGTCAGGCCTGCCTTGTTTGTGGCTTGATCATCAAGGCCCCTTGGGTGAGCTACTGCTGCAGTAATTTTATTACCAATTAAGATAGAGGACAATGAGTGGGAAAGAATAAGACGAACTTGAGTGAATTTGAACGAGAAAGGAAGGAGTAGCGATGATTTTAAGATCGATCAATTATGGAGGTTAGGGTTTTGGTGGTTACTTGGTGAGGAAGAAGAAGATTGAATGTGAGGGAGTTAGGGTTATGAGGGAGTATAAGAGGGACTAAGTGGAAAAGTTCATGGAAAAAGCCCATAACGTCTTAAGACGTAACTTACTCGGAATCTCGCGTAAAGTTCAAATACGAACTCGAAAATTCTTAATTAGACACGTAAAATTTAAATCTAAACTAAAACTAAATTTCGCTGAAAAGTATCCGTAAAATATTTTTACTATAAAAATAGGGTACAATTGCGGGAGTTACAATCACCCCACCTTTTAAAAAGTTCCGCCCTCGAAACTTGAGCGAAAGAAATATACCTTAATCGAATAGGCTTGGATATTTACTACGCATAGAAGCTTCCGTTTCCCACGTCTCTTCTTTAACATTGGCACATCTCCACAAGATTTTCACTAAAGGAACCACTTTACTTCTCAACTTCTTATCCTTGCGATCTAGGATGCGGATCGGCTTCTCTTCAAAGGAGAAATTCGGTTCAAGCTCGGGCATTTCCGCTTGACAAACATGGCTTGTATCACTAACGTACTTTCTCAATTGAGAAACATGGAATACATCATGAACCATAGCCAAAATCGGGGGCAAGTCCAACTTGTAAGCAACGGCACCAATCCTTTTCACAATATCAAAGGGGCCAATGTATTTCGGGCTCAATTTACCCTTTACACCAAACCGTTTAACACCCTTCATCAGAGATACTTTCAAGAACACTTTATCTCCATCTTCAAATTCTAACGGTCTTCTTCGGATATCGGCATAAGACTTTTTTCGATCTTGAGCGGCTTTCATTCTATCACGAATGACCTTCACATGATCAATAGTCTCAACAAGAACATCGGGGCCTAAGTCACGAACATCACTCAATTGATTCCAACAAATAGGACTTCGACATTTTCTTCCATAGAGAGCTTCATAACGAGCCATCTTGATCGAGGCATGATAATTTTTGTTGTAAGAAAACTCCACCAACGGTAGACTCTTTTCCCAACTAGATTGGAAGTCGAGTGCACAAGCCCTAAGCAAGTATTCTAAAGTCGAGATAGTCCTCTCGGTCTGACCATCGGTAGCGGCATGGAATGCGGTACTCATCAACAATTTACTACCCATGGCTTCTTGTAAAGCCTTCCAAAATCTCGAACAAAACCTCAGATCTCGGTCGGATATAATCTCCTTGGGAACACCATGGTATATAACAATCTCGTCAACATAGGCTTTCGCTAGTCGATCTAAACTCCAAGTCTCTTTTATCGGAATGAATCTAGCACACTTGGTCAAACGATCAACAACAACCCAAACGACATCTTTACTTCCAACGGTCCTTGGCAAAGCAATGACAAAATCCATAGAAATAGATTCCCACTTCCACAGTGGAATATCCAAAGGTTGTAGCAATCCACCGGGCCTCTTGTATTCAATTTTCACTTGTTGGCAAGTAAGACATCTACCAACATAAGACACAACATCGCCTTTCAAATTCGGCACCCAAAATTGTAGCTTCAAGTCTTTGTACATCTTATCACCTCCGGGGTGAATAGAATAAGAGGAAAGGTGAGCTTCATCAAGAACTCGCTTTCTCAAATCAAGAGCATTAGGCACAAACAAACGGCCATGGAATCGAAGAACACCTTTGTCATCAAACTTGAAATCTTTGGCTTTTCCTTCTAGAAGTTTGGCTTGAATAGACTTGTAGGTAGGATCATCAACTTGGTTTCGCGGATATCACGGAGGAAAACAGGTTCGGCAGTCATAGCACCAACATAATCAAATATACGCTCCACGAATTCCAACTTCAACTTTCAAAACTCAAAACAAAGATCAACGGGTAATACCCGCATAACATTCAAAGTATGAGAAGATTTTCTACTAAGAGCATCGACAACCACATTAGCCTTCCCTTCATGGTATAACAACTCAAAATCATAAACATTCACCAATTCCAACAATCTTTTTTGTCTCATATTCAACTCCTTTTGAGTAAATATGTACTTCAAACTTTTGTGATCGGTGAATATACGGCAATGAACACCAAAAAGGTAGTGTCTCCACACTTTCAAAGCATGAACTACGACGGCCAATTCCAAATCATGAGTAGGATAGTTCACTTCGTGAACTCTCAACTATCTCGAAGCATAAGCCACCACTTTCCTACTTTGCATAAGTACACAACCCAATCCCATCTTGGAAGCATCACAATAGACATCAAAGTCTACACCATCTTCAGGCAAAGTCAACACCGGAGCGGTAGTTAACCTTTTCTTTAACTCTTGAAAAGCGGCTTCACAAGCTTCATTCCATAGGAACTTGGTTTCTTTCTTCAACAACTGGGTCATTGGTCTAACAAGCTTTGTGAAATCCTTGACAAATCTACGGTAATAACCAGCTAAACCAAGAAAAATTCGAACTTCTCTAACATCGGTCGGACTCTTCCAATCAACCACAACTTCAATCTTCAAAGGATCCACCATTGCACCTTCTTTAGAAATTACATGACCAAGAAAGGACACTTTAGGTAACCAAAATTCACACTTGGAGAATTTAGCAAACCACTTTTGACGACGAAGAACACCCAAAATAGTCCTTAGATGAATAGCATGCTCTTCTTCGGTCTTGGAGAAAATAAGGATGTCGTCAATGAACGCCACCACACACCTGTCAAGGTACTTACTAAATGTGCGGTTCATTTGATCCATAAAAATAGCGGGAGCATTAGTCAATAAAATGGCATCACCTTGAACTCAAAGTGACCATATCTTGTTCTAAAAGCGGTCTTCGGTATATCAACATCCCGAACAGGAATTTGGTGATAACCGGATCTCAAATGAATCTTGGAAAAAGAATCTTACATTTGCACCAAAAAAAAAAAAAAGAATCTTGGAAAAAGTAGAACCACCCTTTAGTTGATCAAACAAATCTTCAATTCTTGGCAAAGGATACCTATTCTTGATTGTAATTCGGTTCAACTCACGGTAATCAATACAAAGCCTCATGGAACAATCTTTCTTCTTCACAAAGAGAACGGGAGCACCCAAGGCGAGGCACTTGGTCGAATGAAACCCTTCTCAATCATATCATCAAGTTGCTTCCTTAACTCTTTCAACTCGATTGGAGCCCTACGGTAAGGAGCTTTGGCTATTGGTCCGAAACCAGGTACAAGATCAATGGAAAACTCAACATCACGCTCGGGAGGGATCTCGGGCAACTCTTCGGGGAATACATCAACGAATTCACGAACTATAGGCACATCTTCAATATCCGGTAAGGAGGTAGTAGTAGAAGTCACAACACACAAGTATGCTTGGTGACCTTTCTTACCATACTCACCAACTACCTTGCGGGAATCAACGACACACCCTTTCGGGGATGAGATCCCTTATAGGTCATTCTAACTCCTAAAGGACTCTTTAAATAAATCTTTTGATCTCTACACTCGAACCTAGCATGGTATAACGCTAACCAATCAATACCTAGAATTATATCGAACTCTCCTAGAGGAAAGTTAAGGAGATTTGCGGGAAAGATAGCAGACGAAATAGATATTGGAACATTAGGATAAAGAGTAGAAAAAGTGATAATTTCTCCGGATGGTAAGGATATAGGAGTATCCTCACTAGAAGTAGGCTCGATAGATAATTTATTAGCATAAGTCAAAGACGCAAAGGACATAGAAGCACCGGTATCAAATAGAATAAGACACGATTGCTCTAAGATTGAGAACATACCCGTAATTATCTCCGGATGAGCATCGACTTCGGCTCGGCTCAGAACGAAGATAGAACCCTTAGGTTTGGCAATTGGAGGGGGCAACTTACGATCGGGGCAATCATCATAACGGTGACCACCCTTTTGGCAATAGAAGCAAATATAAGGTCGGTTGAAACAAGCTAGACCGGGGTGGTGTGGTTGTCTACAACGGTTACATAAGCGACCTTGAGCTTGAGGAGGAGCATATGGCCTATGAGCCACATTAGAAGTAGCTCGGGGAATAAAAGGAGCGGGAGCTCTTTTACTTGCATATGGGGGAGGATTGAATCTCCTCTTGTTGGCATAAGAGTTGGAGGAACGGAGTAAACGACCTCTTCCCATAGAAATTAGGCCTAGGAGTGAAAGAAGGAGAGGGATTCTTCATCATAGCTTCATCCTTTATGGCCTTCATGGAGTTCTCGGCCCATACAGCATCATCATATAAATCCCCAAAGGAAGTAGTATTTCTCCTCACTTTAATTTGGATTAAAGCACTAAGCTTGTTGCGGTAGTAGAAAGCTCGGTCCTCGTCATCTTTGATAAGCCTCGGAGCAAAGTGAGCAAGCTTGTTGAACTCCGTAGTGAAGTCTTGTGCCGACAAGTTACCTTGCTTGAAGTCAATAAATTTCTTGAGCCTTTGTTCCTTGAGCTCCTTAGGATAAAATCGACCTTCAACTAGAGCCTTGAAACAAGCCTAATTGAAGTCGTCTTCAAGAGTAGCGGTGGCACTAGTAATCGCCCACCAATTATCTGCTTCCCTTACAAGGAAGTGCTTGGCAACCCTTACCTTGTCCTCTTCAAGGACTTGGTATAAATCAAATTGCTTCTCTATTTCTCGGAACCATTCCGATAGCTCGGTAGGGTCCGGCTCTCCACCGTAAGGTATAATCTTACTCCTAGCTATTTGGCTTGCCACCCAAGCGTAGCCTCCTTGGTGGTTATCTTCTCTACGAGGGGGAACTTGGTTCGCTTGAGCAATAGCCCCATCTTGTTGATTTTTCAACACTTGCGTAAGAGCTTCTAGCATAACGTTTTCTACTACTCGAGGTCTAACCATCTTCATAAGAAACAAAAACAAAACAAGTTAATCCTAACACTTAGCATAAACAAATAGACTACCAAGTAAAGTCCTTAACATCTGCCCATCTCTCATTTATTATTTCAAGGTCCAGTAGATTAAGTTTAGGGTTCACGTATGTACGTCAGGAGCGATAAAGCTCTGATACCAACTGTGACAACCCTCGCGAATGCGGAAATAAAACATAACAAGCATGTGATTTATATAGCGAAAAATACGGTGTTTTTAAAACTTTTTACATGCAAATAGAAAGGTACGAGGAATGTCAATAATTACAAACCAAATTATAAAATACTACAAGAGAAGTAGTCTCTCAAAATGCTATCCAACATCAAAGTTATTAGCAACTAGCTAAACAACGTCTAGAGGTGACTCATCCAGGCCAACGCTCGCTAGCTCACACCCGAACCCAAAATACCACAAGGAAAAAGCCATCCAATCAAGCAACCTGTTCATCCATGAAAAACATGAACGCCACAGTCAGTGGGGAGTAACTCCGGGTTCTCCCAGCCATATCACAATAAACATACTTAAACGGTAATACGAAAGTAGAAGCACGCATATATAAATATACATGTGTAATACGAGAAGGATAAATAGGCAATTCAATATATAAAGATAAGAGCACATGAAGTACAAATCCGTAACCATCATACCATAGATAACTCGGGGATGACACTCTTAGGCAACCATACACTCACTAGGGCTTACATCTCACCGTTAGCGGCATAAGTTTGATAAGATTGAGACTCGACAAACAAACCATGCAAATTCATCCAACGATCACAAATAATCAATCATATAATCATCCATTCAAACATACAATACGTTGACGACATCTCTCACGGTAAATGACAAGCACTAGCACCGTGTACATGCAAGTATGATTAAAAGGCATCCACGGGATAAAACATTGCCCTGAACACATACACGATTCAATACAATTCGTATATGTAGACTAATTTCCTCCTGGTAGAACGACGATCATAATACGGTCCTAGTCTAAATCTGGCCAGACTCTCGGAATCACATTTTCCGATTCGACATGCGATAAACATTTCGCATCCAAGACTCGGTCAATCATAGACGCCGAGTACCCCAAATTCGGTCAACCTTCACGAAAGAGGCGGAAAAGAGCACAAGCCTCACAACAAGCGGTACGCTACATGCAATGACATCACCTCGCAAGTATACAACATTTGACAGCCAGGTCGATCAACGCAAAGCGTTCGCCTCCCAACAACGTCGTCATATGCCCACTAACACATGCAATTAAGCAGTAAGGATACACTCCCCATTCCGACATTCCAACCTTACGAACGTGGAGGTAGCCAAGGGAATGAGAGTACGAAGCACATAGAAAATTAGTGCTAAAACTGTAACATGTGTAAAACCGACTCAAAGTGGGACATATCAAAAACCGTCACAAAATATGCGATACAAGCGAATGGAATATCATATATTCGAAACATTAATATTTAAAGTCATTACGTAAATTTATACGATAAACGAACCATGCGAACTATTATAAATTAAGAATTTAGAAATTATAAGAAATAACTCCAGCAGGCTCCCAGCCGGTCAGGGGGACCATCGGCCGGGCACCCGGCTGGCGCGTCATGAACAAACCAAAATCTATTAAAAATACAGCCAGTACCCAGCCGGTCAGAGGGACTGGCAGCCGGGCACCCGGCTGGGAACAACACAACATCAATACAAACTTCAATTCTGCTGCGTCCCCAGCCGTTTGGCTGACCGGCGGCTGGTCACCCGGCTGGGAACACTTCTACCCGAGAAACAACAACAATTTCCACAAATCTTCCAAAATCAATTATAACTATCATCAATTACCAACAACCATCCACAATTATCAACGATGATCAACACACAGTAACCATCATCAACAAACACAATTCCTATTATTACTAATCCTATTCTAAATACGATTACTAAAATAGAAAACACATTAAAAACACGTAAATGATATCGAGTAACCCTTCACCGTTACCTTTTCGCGTCTTCAATCCGCGTCGATGTCCTCTTCTATCAAGAAGTAGTCTTTGTCGGGATCTTGGAGGTCACCACCTACAATTAGATAATAAAAGATGAATATAATTCACCTTTGAGAAAGACGGATAAATTGAAAAGCGAGAAAGACGGTAATTTTATTACCAATAAAAATAGAGGACAATGAGAGGGAAAGAATAAGACGAACTTGAGTGAATTTGAACGAGAAACGAAGGAGTAGCGATGATTTTAAGATCGATCAATTATGGAGGTTAGGGTTTTGGTGGTTACTTGGTGAGGAAGAAGAAGATTGAATGTGAGGGAGTTAGGGTTATGAGCGAGTATAAGAGGGAGTAAGTGGAAAGGTTCATGGAAAAAGCCCATAACGTCTTAAGACGTAACTTACTCGGAATCTCGCGTAAAGTCCAAATTCGAACTCGGAAATTCTAAATTAGGCACGTAAAATTTAAATCTAAACTAAAACTAAATTTCGCTGAAAAGTATCCGTAAAATATTTTTACTATAAAAATAGGGTACAATTGCGGGTGTTACATAGTATCTTTCTCTATTGGAGGTACATACAAGGAGGAGGTGACTTGTGAAGTAGTGCCTATGGATTCATGCCATTTACTGCTAGGGGACCATGGGAGTTTGATAAAGGTGCCCTGCACAAAGGGAAGAGCAATGTGTACACTTTCAAGCATGGGAGTCAAAGGATAGTCCTTACAGCTTTCCCTCCCAACACTAGAGACTGTGGTGGTCCTAGCACCAGTGGGTCCAAGGAGGTTCTCTTCCTCAAAGAGGCAGCCATGCTCAGAGAAGTGCAACAAGAGCAACCTGTGTATTTCCTCTTATCTAAACAGGTTGAGGAACCAGCTGAGGTTCCCCCAGAAGTAAAGGAGCTGATCAATGAACATGAGGATGTATTTCCAGAGGAACTACCCTCAGGACTCCCTCCTCTAAGGGGCATAGAGCACCAGATAGACCTCCTTCCAGGTGCCATGCTGCCTAACAGGCCAGCATACAGTAGTGATCCCAAGTCCACACAGGAATTGCAGAGGCAGGTAGAGGAATTAATGTCCAAACGCTTTGTCAGGGAATCTCTAAGCCCTTGTGCAGTGTCGTCCCTCCTGGTCCCTAAGAAAGATGGTTCGTGGAGGATGTGTATTGATAGCAGGGCCATTAACAATATCACTGTCAAATACAGATTTCCCATTCCAAGGCTGGATGACATGCTAGATGAGTTAAGTGGAGCCAGGCTATTTTCCAAGATAGTTCTTAGGCAAGGCTACCACCAGGTGAGAATCAGGGAGGGGATGAGTGGAAAACAACAATTAAAACTAAACATGGGCTGTATGAATGGCTGGTTATGCCATTTGGTCTCTAAAATGCTCCTAGTACATTCATGAGACTTATGACTGAAGTTTTGAGGCCTTTCATAGGCCATTTCAATGTGGTGTATTTTGATGATATCCTGGTTGATAGCAAGGGCAAGTCTGAGCACTTGAACTATTTAAAAATGTTGTTTCTGAAACTGAGGGAGCATAAGCTCTTTGGGAAGATGGAGAAGTGAACATTCATGACTGAGCAGGTCAAGTTCTTAGGGTATGTCATCTCTGCCAGGGGCATATCTGTAGATCAGGAGAAGATTGCAGCTATCAAGTCTTGGCCTATTCCCATGAACATCACTGAGGTCAGGGGCTTCCATGGCCTGGCCTCCTTCTATAGAAGGTTTATACAGGGGTTCAGCACTATCATGGTGCCTGTAACAGAAGGGATGAAGAAGGGTTAGTTTAGGGGGACTGAGCAGGCACAAGGAGCCTTTGAGCTAATCAAGAAGAAGCTTTGTGAGGCACCCATACTAGCTCTGCCTGACTTTGATCAACTGTTTGAAGTGGAATGTGATGCAAGTGGGGTAGGAATTAGAGCAGTGCTTATTCAAGGCAGAAATCATGTGGCCTTTTTCAGTGAGAAACTCAATGGGGCTAAGCTCAATTACTCCACTTATGGCAAGGAATATTTGCCTTGGTATGAGCCCTCGTGTCTTGGAGCCACTACCTCAAACCCATGCCTTTTGTACTTCATTCTGACCATGAGGTTCTGAAATACATAAATTGCCAACATAAGCTCAGTGCCAGGCATGCCAAATGGGTCGAGTACCTCCAATCCTTCACATTCGCAAGCAAATACAAGGAAGGGAAGTCAAATGTGGTGGTAGATGCCCTGTCCAGGAGACATTCTATGCTGCTGACAATTCAACAAAGGGTGTTAGGCTTTGAGATTATGAAAGAGCTTTATCAGGATGACCCTGATTTCATGGAGGATTAATTGCCCTTGCAGAGCAGCCCCAGTACAAAAGAAGCCAAGTATCTGCTGCAGGAAGGTTATATGTTTAAAGGGAACAAAGTGTGTGTCCCTAGAGGCTCATACAGGGACCTATTGGTGAGGGAAGTCCACTCTAATGGGCTAGTAGGACATTTTGGGGTGGAGAAGACTATGGAAATCCTACAAGATCAATTCTACTGCCCTAGGATGGAAGGGGATGTTCAGGCTATCCTTAAGAGGTGTTCCACCTGCCAAAAGGCAAAGAGCTCATTCCAAGCAGGATCATACACTCCACTACCTGTGCCTGATAAGCCTTGGGAAGACATTAGCAGGGACTTTATTGTTGCTCTGCCCAGGACTCGTAGGGGAAAGGATTCCATCATGGTTGTGGTTGACAGATTCAGCAAGATGGCTCATTTTGTGCCATGTAACAAAACTGAGGATGCATCAGGGGTTGCTGAACTCTACTTCAAGGAGATAGTCAAACTGCATGGAGTGCCTAGATCCATTGTTTCAGATAGGGATACAAAGTTCATGAGTTACTTCTGGAAGACCTTATGGAAGCTCCTAAACACCAGACTACTCTTCAGCACATCCCACCATCCCCAAACAGATGGACAAACAGAAGTCACCAACAAAACCCTGGGAAGAATACTCAGGTGCATTGTGAAGAAGTCACTAGGGGATTCGGATCTCAAACTAGCCCATGCAGAATTTTTCTTCAACAGGACCCCTTCATCAAGCACTGGACACAGTCCTTTTGACGTGGTCTATGGCAGCAATCCTCTCATGCCCATAGAGTTGTCCAATGTCCCCAAGGAGTTGCTGAACTATGATGCTAAGAAAAGCGGTGAACAAATGCTCAAGCTACATGAACAGGTTAGGAAGAACATAGAGAAGGCCAATGAGCAGTATAAGATCAGAGCCAAGGTACCAAGGGGGAAGAAGGAGTTTCAGGTAGAAGATCTAGTATGGTTACACCTCAGAAAAGAAAGGTTCCCAAGCAACAAAAAAAAACATACTCATGCCCAGAGCAGAAAGACCTTTTGAGATCATAGAAAAGGTGGGAGCCAATGCTTATAAGGTAGACTTGCCAGGGGAATATGGAGTCCATGCCACATTCAACATAGAAGACCTCAGCCCATACTATGACAGTGAAGAAGAGAACCCTGAGGATTTGATGCTGAAATACTTCCAACCAGGGGAGGATGAAGCAGGAGCTAGGGCACCAACAAACTGTGAAGACCACAATCAGACAGCAAGCCATGTTCAGATCAACCATGTCCAAACAACATAACTTTCAGCAAAATTCAAAGACAACCATGCCCAAGCAACCCATATCCCAGCAACAACACCCTCAGGAGATCATGATCAAGCAGCAAGAGCAACAACACAAGCACTGCCAGCCAGAACAACAAGGTCCAAAGCCATCCAAAACCAGAAGAGTCCCACAGACATCAGTACCAGTTCTAGGCCAGATATTCTACAACAATTGTCCAAGCAAGGGCTCCAACTTCTTTCCCCGTCCACTTGAGGCTCTTAGCTACCAAAAAGTCTAGGATAAGTTTTCCCAATTGTCCTTGGAAGTTCAAGAAAAACAGCCCACAAGTTGATGAGTCACTCTGAGAGCCAGGCAGGTTTCAAGAACAATAGATGAGCAAAGGCATCTTAATTTTTGTGTGACCCTCAGTAGCAATTAATAAGGACGTTGGGAAGGTCATAGCAGTCCCTCTAAAGGCTCCAATTGAAGAAACAAATAGTTAAGACAAGCCCTTCAACAACCTGCACAACATTGCCATTTCAAGAAAGGGACAAGGATGCTTTTTCAGTCACTTTTCTGAAGTATTTTGCAGTCTGTTTAAATCATCTTATTAGTAGACTTTTGTATCTGTTTTGTTGTCATTTCAAGGGTCATTTCACGCCCTTAGATGTAGCTTTATGTTGTGTGGTAGAGATCTGATAAGTGAATATTTGTATGATTTTATCCCCTCATTTTAGCTCGATTTGATATGGTTTATCCACTTTAAGAAGTGGTTTTATGAGCTAATCTCTCCTTTGCAGTATTTCTCGTGCTTTAATGTCATTTGTATGAATTGAGTCGTTTCTACTTCAAATCCCGTCATTTGAAGGAAATATGAGCAAGGAGAAGCTAAGAAGGACGATTATGTGAGGTTACGATGGCGTGCTATAAAGATCTAGAGGTTCCGAGTCAAAGGGAACAAGTTTCAAGTCATTTCGAGCTCATATGCACAAGTTGCGACGGTTTTGCTATTCGTCGACGAAAGTCATCTCAAACCTCATGCTCCGACCCTTAACCCTTGGGGACATGATCAGGCCCAAATAGGGGAGGAAATGAGGCCCAAGAGGTGTTAGTTACGTCCGTGTTCGAATCTAAAGTCAATGGAATCAAGGTAGATAAAGTCACGTACCAAATGAGATGAAACGAAAGTCAATTGACCAAGATTGCAACTTACCCGAACGGATTACCACTTCCCCGATCGGGGAAGTCTAGTAATGAACGCATCTTCTCTTAATCTACCTCTCTTTAAAGCAAGGCTTAATAGCTTGTTTAATGGGCATGAATCCGGACACGTTTGAGCAGCCTCTCAACCCTATAAATAGCCTAGCATCACAAACAACAAAACATGTACAAAACAAATACTTCTCTCTTTAGTTTAGTTTTCTTCTTTCTCTCATCTTTCTTAGTTTTAGTATAGTTTTAGTTTTCTCTAGTTTAGTTTAGTTTAGTTCGAAGTTTTCTTCAATTGTATGGTTCTACTTGTAATTGGAATTCAAGTTTCCGGGTTTGCATTTCCTATTCAAGTTCTTATTCCATTTCAATCTTTGCTCATCCTTTCCGGTAATCTTTATTCTCATGTTTACATTATAGTTTCATTTTCTGTTAGTATTTCCTTTATCATGTTTACCATTCTTAGTTTTATAATCTTGGTTTCCCTTTCATTGTTAATCATGCACAAGTAGTCGTTTTTCTAGGGTGTAGGGTAGCCATGTTAGATTGATTAAGAGATGATAAATGGATAAAAGAAATTGTGCCTTTAAAACATTGTGTCTATGCATGTTTGGATTGTAATGATGGTGAACGATTTCTGGCCAAAATCATTGACTAGAATGAAATTCTTTTCCAAGGTAGAGATACGTGAATTGAATAGACAAAACATGACATGGTAGATTAAGACCTAATAAATTGCCTAAAAGCCTGCTAGACCATCTGATCTATGATTGTAATGAACACATCATTCTTACGAACTCATAATGAATTATTTGCATGTTCTAAATCCAATTTCATCAATATGTTAATCTACATGTGTGAACCTACTTCCCTAGATCCTTTTCTTTATTGTATTGTTATCATTTTTATTATAGCATCTAGTAATTAGTGACAACATTTGCCAATCGTACAAGATAGAGCTCTAACCATAACTATTCACAAGTATCTCCTGTCTCTCCGAGATCGACCCCTTACTTCCCTAATTACATTAATTTGTTGTTAGCCTAGTCTGGGTAATTTATCTTTGATTAGGGTACGCGGCAACCCTGTCAAATTTTGGCGCCGTTGCGGGGGAGCACGGTTTTGTTTATTTGTGATTAGTACAGTTTCACCTTGTCTTTTTCTTTTTTCTTTTCTTTTGTCTCGAGGAACACATGTTCCTTGAGATTTTTCTCACCTTTTCCTTGTAGTATAGTGACTTTTTTCAGGTAATAGGAATATTTTCTTTCAAAGGGATTGCTTTATTTTTTCTCAATGACTATCTATTTCCAATCTCCACAATGCGAGAATGAGCCTTTCCATGAATACCTCGACCAATTTTTTAGCTATTCTAACCATATTATCTCTCTTGGGTATACCCTTGATGAGACCTATATGAGAGATGTCGTGCTTCATGGAATGTACATTGAGTGTCATAGCATGGCTATGCAATTGAGTGGTGGAAGTTTTTATCAGAAGAGAGGAGAGGAACTTTGGATTTTCTTGGACTTTATGGCATCCCAATCTCAGGATGAAACGCACCGGCGGTTGAGAATCGAAGAGCAACTCAATGAAATGATGTCTGAAGTTCAAATGCTCAAAGGGCAAAAGGAAGAACCCACGATTAAAAGGTGTAAGCTAATCAGTTCTCCTTATGCTTTTTCAGCCCCCCCATGTGAGTCTAATTTCTCCTATGCTTTTTCATGTCCCCCATATAAGTCTAATTCTCCCCAATCATATGAATTAATAGATGACGATGATGATGGTCCAACCTTTTCTATTGAAAGTCACTCTAGTGTCGTTCCATTTGACAATTTTGAGACCCCCATTATTGATATTGACCATATGGTAGTCGAGACTTTAGACAAGGATGTTGTTAAGCCCATTTGTGACTCCAATGGAGAGTCGTCGATCGAGTCATCAGATTTCTTTGAAAATCCCTTCGCTAAGGATATTCCAGATTTATTTGAAAATGATACTGGGTTTTGTGAACCTAGCCTTGAAATTAAGTGGGATCAACCACCCATTTTTGATTCCCAATCCTTTGATTCACCCTACCCCCAATTAGAGTCCACTAATGATATTTTGGGAACTAATTGTTTGTTCCATGATCTTAAACATTTCACTCCATCTCTCACTGACGAGTGGAGCAGTTCAGTGGTCATCTATGAAGTTTGTCATGCGCACAATGATAAGATATATCAATTCTTACCTTCAATATTTCATGCCTATATCTTGTCAATTGCTTACATATGTTTTTGTATAGCTCATGCGCAGGTATATGATCGACTTCTAAGGGCATTGACATGCTTTTTAAGGCACAAAGAATGATTTTCATTAATAAAGAGTCTAGCAAGACATTTAAATAAAGCTTCGCGGGAGGCAACCCGTGTTTTATTATATTTTTGTTATGAAATAAATTATTTTTGTTGGACAATTTAATAATGTTAATTTTTAAATAATTCATTTGGTTTTGGTTCTAATAGCTTTGACAATAAGACAATAATTTTATCTAGTATTGTAGTAGCTTGTTCATCACAGGTACTTTGGTGCTTGGGTTGTACTTTGCCCCCGTTTTCAAGCTAGCTTGGGGGAGCTGCTGCACGGTTGTATGTTTTCTTTTCTTTCTTTACCATTTTGTTGAGTCGTCCCCCATTCCTTTGTTGGTTATGTTGTCCTTCTTTGTGTTTTCTGCGCTTAAACCCGTTTCGCACATTGAGGACAATGTGTTATTCTAGCTTGGGGGAGGGATTTAGTTTGTGTCGTTGTTCATTTAGTCTAGTTTTTTATTTAGTTTGTGTCGTTGTTTATTTAGTCTAGTTGTTTATTGAATTTGAAAAATTTGAAAAATCCAAAAAAATAAAAAAAAATAAAAAAAATTTGTGTTTTGTCCACCCAATTGTGTTGTGCATAATGTCATTCCTCAATGCATTTCCCTTATTGTAGCTTTTTAGCCAATGTTTCACGCTTTTGACGAGATTTTGCATACATGGGGATGTCTTGTACACAGTGGGTGAGGGATTGATTTTAGACTTATTAGGCTTGATCTTTACTTTGGCAAACTACATATACGGTAAGGTAGAGCCTCCAGGTGATCGGTACATCTATACCCGATCCCAATTAGGTGTGTGTAGTTTCTCCTTATGATTTGCGTCACATCATAAACGCATAAGTATGGTTCTCATTTCATTCCCATAAGCATTGCATTCATGATTCACTAAGATTTGAAGCCTTTTTCACTTTGAATTACCCCTCAAAATTAGCCCCTTCATACAAATGCTTCACAAAATAATAGCTACACATAAAAACTGCCTACCTTTTGAGCTAGTAGCTAGACTATGGTGTATGGGTGCTCGTTTGATAAGATTTGTTCTTTTATGTCAAAGTGAATTTGGGAGAACCAAAATGTCCAAAAAGTGATGTTATGTTCAGAAAAAAAAAAAAAAAATGAAATAGAAAAATGAAAAAAATTGAAAAAGAAAAAAAATCGAAAAAAAGAAAGGAAAAAGAAATAAAAGAAGAAGTTGTGAGTATCTCCTCAAAATGTCAATTCAATGTTTAGAAGGAGTTCACTCTTGTGTTTCGTGTGTAATAAGCCAATCCGTTTCTTCTGGCTTCGTTATTCGTCTTTTGGGAATTAATCGAAAGTTTGGATTGAGTATTCATTTATCATTGGTCAGTTGCTAGCTCATTCTAACCTTCACATGACCATAACTGTTTGTCCACCTTTCACCCATTTCCCAAAGCCTTCTTCCTATCTTTTCGGCTTCTTTTCTATGTGCATTGTGATCTTTGACTTGTGTTTTGAATTGTTTACCATATTAGATTGCGGGCGCATTCTCATGAGTCGTAGATAGGAGAGTGCCACTCAAATATAAAATAATATTTCCTTGATTTATATAAAAATTTGAGTGTTGAGTGCACCGTGAGAGTCCATTGTCAAAAGATCATGCAAGAGCCGAAAAGTCTATTTGATGTTCCTTATGCTGCGCCGTTATGTAAATCTCAACCATGTTTTGCATTTTCCCTATGCCCACGTTGTTTCGGGATGTGTTTCATTGTGCTCTATAAGCTACTTGATGGGATTTGCATTTGGTTGGATTGATTGTTGCTCGTCGCCCTTGTCCTTGTCATGTTTGTTATTGTATGCTTGCTTGAGGACAAGCAAGGGTTTAGCTTGGGGGAGTTTGATAAGTGAATATTTGTATGATTTTATCCCCTCATTTTAGCTCGATTTGATATGGTTTATCCACTTTAAGAAGTGGTTTTATGAGCTAATCTCTCCTTTGCAGTATATCTCGTGCTTTAATGTTATTTGTAGGAATTGAGTCGTTTCTTCTTCAAATCCCGTCATTTGAAGGAAATATGAGCAAGGAGAAGCTAAGAAGAACAATTACATGAGGTTAAGATGGCGTGCTATAAAGATCTAGAGGTTTCGAGTCAAAGGGAACAAGTTTCAAGTCATTCCGAGCTCATATGCACAAGTTGCGACGGTTTTGCTATTCGTCGACGAAAGTCGTCTCAAACCTCATGCTCCGACCCTGAACCCTTGGGGACATGATCAGGCCCAAATAGGGGAGGAAATGATGCCTAAGAGGTGTTAGTTACGTCCCCGTTCGAATCTAAAGTCAATGGAGTCAAGGTAGATAAAGTCACGTACCAAAGGAGATGAAACAAAAGTCAATTGACCAAGATTGCAACTTACCCGATCGGATTACCACTTCCCTGATCGTGGAAGTCTGCTGATGAAAGTTGCGACGGTTTTGCTATTCGTCGACGAAAGTCGTCTCAAACCTCATGCTCCGACCCTGAACCCTTGGGGACATGATCAGGCCCAAATAGGGGTGGAAATGATGCCAAAGAGGTGTTAGTTACGTCCCCGTTCGAATCTAAAGTCAATGGAGTCAAGGTAGATAAAGTCACGTACCAAAGGAGATGAAAAGAAAGTCAATTGACCAAGATTGCAACTTACCCGATCGGATTACCACTTCCCCGATCGTGGAAGTCTGCTGATGAACGCATCTTCTCTTCATCTACCTCTCTTTAAAGCAAAGCTTAATGGCTTGTTTAATGGGCATGAATCCGGACACATTTGAGCAGCCTCTCAACACTATAAATAGCCTAGCATCATAAACAACAAAACATGTACAAAACAAATACTTCTCTCTTTAGTTTAGTTTTCTTCTTTCTCTCATCTTTCTTAGTTTTAGTTTAGTTTTAGTTTTCTCTAGTTTAGTTTAGTTTAGTTCTAAGTTTTCTTTAATTGTATGGTTCTACTTGTAATTGGAATTCATGTTTCCGGGTTTGCATTTTGACGAGCTTATTTTCGGGGTCGTTAATTCCGGAAACTAGCTATGCCAAATAACAATTTATAAAACCAAATCTATACTCAAACTATCCTAAGTAAAGGGTAGTAAGGGTAAGACAAGGATCGAACCCAAGAGAAGGCGGTGAATGCTAATAATCTAATCTAGACTCTTGCTAAAAACCGATTAAACAAATTAATAAATCTAACCACAAATTAAACACTAATTGAAACAAAAGACTAGAATTACTTACAAACTATGATATTCATAATGGTAAACATGTAGATAACAAATAGGGAGAAAGTTTTTCATGAGAAAAGATTATCAATCCTAGAATCACCAATAACAACTAAATAATCAAAGATTCAAATAAGGAAAAACAACTTAGTGCAATTATCCCAAGTTCCCCCACAATTAACAAAGTAAAGATCCCTCCTTTCCTCCCTTCTCTATTTATCTATTGCAAACTTCAAAGAATTAGCCACCATGAATTAAACCATCCATAAATGACCCAATACAACTAAACCCATACTTATTAAACCATAAGCATAAATAAAGATGCAAGCTTTAAGCACAAAACCAAAGAAGCATGCTAGATTCATGAACTAAAACATTAAACCATGTTCTAAATACATAATAACCCAAATTCCACTCAAAAGATTCTAACTTTTAAACCAAAGTTACAATCTTTCAAGTTGCATCAACAAATATCAAGACAAATCAACCAAATTCATCAAGACAATGCAATTTAATCAAACAAACAATTACTAAGATGGTTGGTCTTAACAACAATTCATTCAATAATGAAAATCAAACAAAGGAAGATGAAATTAAATAGAGAAGGAAGGATTAAAAAGTCTTACAATGCTAAAAGGGAAGAACTTGTTCAAATTACACTAAGCAAAAGGAGATTAGCTACCCATAGTCTTCATAATACAACCAATTTCTAAGGAAAAACCCATTACAAAAGCCAAACTTGAAGAACAAAAAGAGAGAAATGCTAAGGAAAATATGATGTTGAATGGTGAATGCTTCTCCTTTGTCTCTCTTCAGAAATCTTCTTATATACCCTTGGTCCGCAAACCTAGGGGCCTTGAAATATGGGCTTCCAAAAGACAAGACGAGAAAATGAGAAAAACCCGTGCTGAGAGATGACGCAGGCTGCGTCCTACGACGCAGGCTGCGTCGTGCTGACGCAGGCTGCGTCGAGCACTGCCAGTTTTTTCTTTGCTTTCCTTCTTGACTTTCGTTGACCCCATGGATATTGACCCCGCCTTGACTTCCATTGACCCATTGGGCTTGGTCTTCAAACCTTGGTGATTCATTGCTAGCCCACTTCAAGTTCCGGGTTTTTGGGTCTCGGGTTTTCGGGTTTGACTTTTATTGACTTTCGGGATTTGACTCTAAATTTGACTTAAAATACTAAATACTAACACTATTACAAAAACTAAAATTAACGTAAAACAAAGCTAATGACCCGTAAAAAGTAGAACGAAAGACTCTAAAAGTTACTACTAGACACGACATTATTTGACGTTGTCAAACACCCCCACACTTGGACTTTTACTCGTCCCGAGTAAAACTCGAGATTAGCATGAACGACACGAGCCCAACAAAGTGTGTGTGAAGGCATTGACCTCTCTTCCCTCACTACAACCTTCTTATACTCCCTCTTAAACAATCCACCTATGACAAGAACAAAACAAAAAGACTCAATTCTTGTGACACTCTTCTCTCACTCCCCCTCCTTATATCATCCCTCAAGACTAAAGACACGACATGCCACCTACTCCGACTCAAATCAACTCCTCCCTACTTATAGCTCCCAATAAGATAGTATGACCATCTTTGCCTTATCCCAAGGCATAGCGAGATGGTCTTTCTCAACAATCTTCACACAAATCCACTCCTTATATCACCCCCTTATTACTCCACTAATGCAAATCATGGTTACTTGGTTGGCCCCAAACTTCACAATTTGCACAACCAAGCGACCACCAACATAAATCCACCAATTTGGAACAAAGTTTTGTGACTCAAAAATAAAAATAAAAGGGTCCTAAACTAGCCTCCTTCCAATTTTTCCTCCTTATCACTCCCTTCTTATTCCTCCAAAAATTCTCATCATAGGAAGAATTATGCTCAATTTTTTTTTTCATTTTTTCATTTTTTTCATTTTTTTTCTTGAAAATCCCTCATTTTGCCTAAGGTGCCCTTTCGGGTTTTCACCTTAGCTTTTCCTTTCCTCTCATTGGTGGCTCGCAACTCGATTCTTCATTTGGCCCGGAATGCCCTTTCGGGTTTTCATTCCGTCCTCGGCCACCTTCCCAATCTTGCCTAGGTGCCCACCCTTGTGGGTTTTCACCTAGCCGGGATTTTCAATTTTTTTCTTTTCTTTTTCTCTTTTTTTTTTTTTCTTTTTCTTTAAAATAAAGACATAATTAAAAAAAAAAATTTACAATGCATCAAAAACAAACTAACTATGTACAATTTTCTCCCCCACACTTAGAATACACAATGTCCTCATTGTGGAGGAGAGGAAAAAATGTTACCTCATCAATTTACGAAAGGAGAAGATCCCGAGGCACCTCCTCGGTTTCTCCTCCTATCCCTTGCTTCACTAATCCGTCTTCTTTGCTCCATGCCTTCATCAAGGGTTGCTTGGGTGTAAGGAAAAGGGTAGCCCGGGTTTTGTTGCATGGACATCCCAAAGAGAGAGCTAGCCAATCCATAAACGTCCTCTTGCGCCACCGCATCTTCATAGGAGTCTTGAAGATAGGTGTGGTGGCGCTCATTTTGAGCGCTAAAGTGGCTCGTAGCTTGCTCCCTCCAAGCATTTTGGGTGGCCCACATATCATTTTGTTCCCGCCATCTTTTATCTTGTTGCTCTCTCCATAGGTGGGCTTCCTCTTGCCCGTCTAGCATCCTCCTCCATTCCTCACTTTGAGCCCTCTCGGCCTCCGCTCTCAATCTCTCCTTCTCCTCCACAACATTGTGCCAATCATCCAAAGTCTCAAGCCTACCTCCTTGAAGTTGTTGCCAAGTGTTTGAGGCATCTACCCTCCCACTAATGTGTGCCAAGACGTCGTTGGTGCTAGCAAAATAGTTAGCCATTTGTTGTTGCCATGGCTCCACGGGTGTGCTAGAACGACCCTCTGCATCAAACATGGGGGTGTCGGTATCATGGTGGCTTGGGAAAGGTGATGGGAAATGAAATGGTGGTGGTTGTTGTTGTTGTTGTTGTTGTTGTTGTTGTTCAAAATTGGTGGTGTGGGAAGGGCCTTGCTCAATTGCAAGGATCTCAATCTCCTCTCTCAAATGCTCACTTCCCTCACCACCCTCTCTCCTTGCCCTCCTTTGCCTCAAAGGCACTTCTTCTACCTCCTCCTCTTCCGCACTACTTACCCCCAAACTTTCCTCCCTAGGACAAACAAAATCCCACGCCGCGGGTCCTCTAGGTAAAGGATTGTTTTGAGGTCTAGGCAACTTCTTGTAGCTTAGCCCGTCACTTCCCAACCAAAACCCTTTTAAGGGTTGCTCCTTGCTAGCCTTAAACATGTGAACTTCTTCTAGCCCAAGATGGTTGTACCTCGTCAAACCCCTACATATGTTTACCGCTTGACCATTAGGAATGCCCCCCTCATAATGCCTTACCAAGAAAGAAATCACCCCCCCACAATGGATGCTTGCCCTTGCCGATTTTTGCCTATGCTTGATGCAAGCTCTCAAAAAGAAATCGGCCCAATCCGGGATCCCTACCCCCTCCGGAAGCATAGTCCACAAACAAAGCCGGATCTTCTCCGGCACTTTGGTGGGTTCTCCCGCGGAGTTGAAAATGGTGGTAAGGAACCTAGTAATTAGGCGGAGTACAGGGTGGGTGATGGCTGACAGTTTGGCGTTCTTAGACGGGCCACGATCATCGGCAATGTTTCCCCACATTTGGTGCATTTTGCCCCTTGGGCACCTAATGTCTACGGGTTGCTTGGTAATTTTTAGGATTTGACGGATTTCGGAAGTTGTGGCATTATGCCAAGTTTGATTCAATCGGAAGCGGTAGGCTTTCTCCTCACCTTCGGGCACATCCAATTCCGACAAGGTGGCTAGAAACTCGTATGCAAAACTCCTATAGGTGTAATCCCAGGAGTTTGGCTCGAGATAAGCCTCTAGCCCTACTTTAGCTAGCATGTCCCTTGTCAGATTGAACATGCCTAAGGCATGGAGGGTGGTTGGGCAAAAGAATTTGGTTGCTACAAGAGGGTGAGTGGATATTTGATCCCTAATTTTCTTATATTGAGCTTGCATCCTCTCATAGCCCATAAACACCGCTTCAACCTCGGTGTCGGGCTCACTCACCGCGGCCCTCTTATTTTTTCCCTTGCCAAACAACTTAGAGATCTTTGGTGCCATATCTGCAAAATGTAACAAACAACACACTACAACAATAACAAGCAATCACTCGAAAGGTTTTTCGCTCAAGCACTTCAACAAACACTTGGTGTGCAACAATTTCTACACCTCAAAAAGCTAGTGTTTGTTGAATTTCTTTGCCTTACTCAGAAAACTTTATCCAATCCTAACTACACAATCAAGCAAGGGGAAAGGGGAACTCAACCTAAGACTAAAACTAGCCTAATTCGAGCAAAAACTTGAAGATTGATGAAAAAGTCGAGTATAAAGTTATACCTTTGTTTTTCCACAAGATTCAAGTGCCTTGATGATTAGAAGTAGGTAGGAATCCGACAATTAGCCTTAAAAACCCAGCAAAAGACCCGAAAAACAAATTTTAGGGAAAAAAATTAGGGTTGTTTAAGACGGATTTTCTGAGTTTTAGGGTGAGTGAGACTGATTTTGGGGTTATTGAGTGTAGAAAAATGATTAGGGAGAAGAATAGGATGGATTTTGATGAAAGTTGTGGAAGATTTGAGTGAGAAAGATGGGTTTTTGAGGGATTGGGGTGGTTTTGGGGGTGTTTTTCGTGAAAATTGAAAGGAGAAAAGGGGTTTGTATTTTGATGAAGAACACGGGCAAGAATTAGAAAAATACTGAAATCTGCTGACGACGCAGGCTGCGTCTCGATGACGCAGGCTGCGTCGTGACGACGCAGGCTGCGTCGTATGACGCAGGCTGCGTCGAGCACTGCCGGTTCTTCTTGCCTTTGCACTTAGCCAAAATTTGGCTAAGTGTTCCAAACACCTTCAAACTTGCAATTTCACTTCAATTGCCCATAATAACCTCCAATATCTAAATTCCATCGATTTCCGAACTTTTTATCCGTGGCACGCATCCCGAGGCGGCCAAAAACTCGCAAAACTTCACAAAACCGTTAGTAACTTCAAAAAATTTTGTTTGATGCAATGTCTAACTAACTTAAAACAACTTAAATGCTAAGATTTAACAAAGAACCTTCAAAGAAATATTCACAAGGATAGAGTATGTACAATGTTTTGCCGTTTATTTAGAGTCGATGGCTCGACTTAGCTATTTCAAGCTTTTCAACCTTCATAGACCGGGTCTTCAAGCAAGACCTCCTCTTCCCCCTCTCGGGTACATTCTTGGAAGTAGTGCTTGAGACGGTGGCCATTCACTTTGAGGAGCTTTCCATCCCCGGACCCCCCCACTTCAATTGCCCCATGGGTAAACACTTTCTTGACGGTGTAAGGTCCAAACCATCTTGACCTCAACTTGCCCGGAAAGAGCTTAAACCGGTTTTGGAACACAAGAACTTTATCACCTTCCTTGAAAACTCTACGGTTTATCATCCCATCATGCCATCTTCTTGTTTTCTCTTTGTAGATGGAAGAGTTTTCATAAGCATCTTGGCGAATTTCTTCCAGTTCTTGTAATTGAAGCTTCCGGTGCATACCGCTCTCATCTTGGTTTTGATTGAAAGATTTGATAGCCCAATAGGCTTTGTGCTCAACCTCCACGGGGAGGTGGCAAGCCTTGCCATAGATGAGGCGGAATGGGGACATGCCAATGGGGGTTTTGAAAGCGGTCCTATATGCCCACAATGCATCAACTAGCCTCTTACTCCAATCCTTTCTATCCGGATTCACCGTCTTTTCAAGTCTTCCTTTAATTTCACGGTTTGAGAGTTCGGCTTGCCCGTTTGTTTGTGGGTGATAGGCCGTGGAAATTTTATGATTCACCCCATATCGTTTTAGAAGGCCTCCAATCACTTTGTTGCAAAAATGGCATAGCTAGATAAAGTTCTAGATTTGGTTGTTATTTGGCATCTTGCAAACACTTCTTGCCAATCAAGAGAAGGATAGGGAGGAGGCAAGGAGGGATAGAGAGGAAGCAAGGAAGGATAGGGAGGCTAACAACCTTAGGGTGAACAACTTGGAAACCCAACTATCCCAAATGGCCTCAAATTTGTCAAAATTCCAAGCCTCAAGCTCCACAAGATTCCCATCTCAAACCATTCCCCCACCAAGGGAAAATGCTAGTGCCATGACATTGAGGGGAGGCAAAGAGTTGGAAGTAAACCCCCTTGGCAAAGGAAAAGAAAAGATGAAGAATATTGAGATGGAAACCATTGAGATTGAAGACCAAGGAGAATTGGTGGTTGGTCAAGAAGAGATATTGAGAAATGAAAAAGGGGCATCCAAAAGCATGGACCCAAAGGGAGAAAATTCAAGGAAGAGCAAGGACACTATTGAAGATGATGAAGTGGAGGAGTACATACCGGACGTCCCATTTCCTAGTGCTTTGATAAGCACAAGGAAATATGCCAAGGAGAATGACTTATATGAGACTTTCCGGAAATGTGAGGTTAACATTCCTCTCCTTAACTTGTTGAATAGTGTCCCTAGGTATGCAAAGTTTTTGAAAGAACTTTGCACACCTAGGAAAAATCCAAAGAAGGGAACCCATAAGGTTAGGGTGAGTGAACATGTGTCGGCCATTTTCAAACAAAATTTACCAAAGAAATGTGGAGACCCGGGCATGTTCACTATTCCTTGCACTATTGGGTGAAAGAGTTTTAAACGTGCCATGCTAGACTTAGGGGCTTCTATAAATGTCATGCCTCTATCTATTTATGAGACCCTAGGTTTAGGACCTTTGTCTAAGATCGGGGTAGTCATTCAACTTGCCGATAGGTCTAGTGTTTACCCCAAGGGCATGGTAGAGGATGCCCGGCAACAAATTTGACGAGCTTATTTTCGGGGTCGTTAATTCCGGAAACTAGCTATGCCAAATAACAATTTATAAAACCAAATCTATACTCAAACTATCCTAAGTAAAGGGTAGTAAGGGTAAGACAAGGATCGAACCCAAGAGAAGGCGGTGAATGCTAATAATCTAATCTAGACTCTTGCTAAAAACCGATTAAACAAATTAATAAATCTAACCACAAATTAAACACTAATTGAAACAAAAGACTAGAATTACTTACAAACTATGATATTCACAATGGTAAACATGTAGATAACAAATAGGGAGAAAGTTTTTCATGAGAAATGATTGTCAATCCTAGAATCACCAATAACAACTAAATAATCAAGGATTCAAATAAGGAAAAACAACTTAGTGCAATTATCCCATGTTCCCCCACAATTAACAAAGTAAAGATCCCTCCTTTCCTCCCTTCTCTATTTATCTATTGCAAACTTCAAAGAATTAGCCACCATGAATTAAACCATCCATAAATGACTCAATACAACTAAACCCATACTTATTAAACCATAAGCATAAATAAAGATGCAAGCTTTAAGCACAAACCAAAGAAGCATGCTAGATTTATGAACTAAAACATTAAACCATGTTCTAAATACATAATAACCCAAATTCCACTAAAAAGATTCTAACTTTTAAACCAAAGTTACAATCTTTCAAGTTGCATCAACAAATATCAAGACAAATCAACCAAATTCATCAAGACAATGCAATTTAATCAAACAAACAATTACTAAGATGGTTGGTCTTAACAACAATTCATTCAATAATGAAAATCAAACAAAGGAAGATGAAATTAAATAGAGAAGGAAGGATTAAAAAGTCTTACAATGCTAAAAGGGAAGAACTTGTTCAAATTACACTAAGCAAAAGGAGATTAGCTACCCATAGTCTTCATAATACAACCAATTTCTAAGGAAAAACCCATTACAAAAGCCAAACTTGAAGAACAAAAAGAGAGAAATGCTAAGGAAAATATGATGTTGTATGGTGAATGCTTCCTCCTTTGTCTCTCTTCAGAAATCTTCTTTTATACCCTTGGTCCGCAAACCTAGGGGCCTTGAAATATGGGCTTCCAAAAGACAAGACGAGAAAATGAGAAAAAACCCGTGCTGAGAGATGACGCAGGCTGCGTCCTACGACGCAGGCTGCGTCGTGCTGACGCAGGCTGCGTCCTACGACGCAGGCTGCGTCGAACGCTGCCAGATTTTCTTCTTTGCTTTCCTTCTTGACTTTCGTTGACCCCATGGATATTGACCCCGCCTTGACTTCCATTGACCCATTGGGCTTTGTCTTCAAACCTTGGTGATTCATTGTTAGCCCACTTCAAGTTCCGGGTTTTTGGGTCTCGGGTTTTCGGGTTTGACTTTTATTGACTTTCGGGATTTGACTCTTAAATTTGACTTAAAATACTAAATACTAACACTATTACAAAAACTAAAATTAACATAAAACAAAGCTAATGACCCGTAAAAAGTAGAACGAAAGACTCTAAAAGTTACTACTAGACACGACATTATTTGACGTTGTCAAACACCCCCACACTTGGACTTTTACTCGTCCCGAGTAAAACTCGAGATTAGCATGAACGACACGAGCCCAACAAAGTGTGTGTGAAGGCATTGACCTCTCTTCCCTCACTACAACCTTCTTATACTCCCTCTTAAACAATCCACCTATGACAAAAACAAAACAAAAAGACTCAATTCTTGTGACACTCTTCTCTCACTCCCCCTCCTTATATCATCCCTCAAGACTAAAGACACGACATGCCACCTACTCCGACTCAAATCAACTCCTCCCTACTTATAGCTCCCAAAAAATAGTATGACCATCTTTGCCTTATCCCAAGGCATAGCGAGATGGTCTTTCTCAACAATCTTCACACAAATCCACTCCTTATATCACCCCCTTATTACTCCACTAATGCAAATCATGGTTACTTGGTTGGCCCCAAACTTCACAATTTGCACAACCAAGCGACCACCAACATAAATCCACCAATTTGGAACAAAGTTTTGTGACTCAAAAATAAAAATAAAAGGGTCCTAAACTAGCCTCCTTCCAATTTTCCTCCTTATCACTCCCTTCTTATTCCTCCAAAAATTCTCATCATAGGAAGAATCATGCTCAATTTTTTTCATTTTTTCATTTTTCATTTTTTTTTCTTGAAAATCCCTCATTTTGCCTAAGGTGCCCTTTCGGGTTTTCACCTTAGCTTTTCCTTTCCTCTCATTGGTGGCTCGCAACTCGATTCTTCATTTTGCCCGGAATGCCCTTTCGGGTTTTCATTCCGTCCTCGGCCACCTTCCCAATCTTGCCTAGGTGCCCACCCTTGTGGGTTTTCACCTAGCCGGGATTTTCATTTTTTTTTCTTTTCTTTTTCTCTTTTTTTTTCTTTTTCTTTTTTTTTTCTCTTCAAAATAAAGACATAATAAAAAATTTTTTACAATGCATCAAAAACAAACTAACTATGTACAATCTTCTCCCCCACACTTAGAATACACAATGTCCTCATTGTGGAGGAGAAGAAAAAAATGTTACCTCATCAATTTCCGAAAGGAGAAGATCCCGAGGCACCTCCTCGGTTTCTCCTCCTATCCCTTGCTTCTCTAATCCGTCTTCTTTGCTCCATGCCTTCATCAAGGGTTGCTTGGGTGTAAGGAAAAGGGTAGCCCGGGTTTTGTTGCATGGACATCCCAAAGAGAGAGCTAGCCAATCCATAAACGTCCTCTTGCGCCACCGCATCTTCATAGGAGTCTTGAAGATAGGTGTGGTGGCGCTCATTTTGAGCGCTAAAGTGGTTCGTAGCTTGCTCTCTCCAAGCATTTTGGGTGGCCCACATATCATTTTGCTCTTTCCACCTTTGGTCTTGTTGTTCTCTCCAAAGGCGGGCTTCCTCTTGCCCGTCTAGCATCCTCTTCCATTCCTCATTTTGAGCCCTCTCGGCTTCCCCTCTCAATCTCTCCCTCTCCTCCACAACATTATGCCAATCATCCAAACTCTCAAGCCTACCTCCTTGTAATTGTTGCCAAGTGTTTGAGGCATCTACCCTCCCACTAATGTGTGCCAAGACGTCGTTGGTGCTAGCAAAATAGTTAGCCATTTGTTGTTGCCATGGCTCCACGGGTGTGCTAGAACGACCCTCCGCATCAAACATGGGGGTGTCGGTATCATGGTGGCTTTGGAATGGTGATTGGAAATGAAATGGTGGTGGTTGTTGTTGTTGTTGTTGTTGTTGTTGTTGTTGTTGTTGTTGTTGTTGTTGTTGTTGTTGTTGTTGTTGTTCAAAATTGGTGGTGTGGGAAGGGCCTTGCTCAATTGCAAGGATCTCAATCTCCTCTCTCAAATGCTCACTTCCCCCACCACCTTCTCTCCTTACCCTCCTTTGCCTCAAAGGCACTTCTTCTACCTCCTCCTCCTCCTCCGCACTACTTACCCCCAAACTTTCCTCCCTAGGACAAACACAATCCCACGCCGCGGGTCCTCTAGGTAAAGGATTGTTTTGAGGTCTAGGCAACTTCATGTAGCTTAGCCCGTCACTTCCCAACCAAAACCCTTTTAAGGGTTGCTCCTTGCTAGCCTTAAACATGTGAACTTCTTCTAGCCCAAGATGGTTGTACCTCGTCAAACCCCTACATATGTTTACCGCTTGACCATTAGGAATGCCCCCCTCATAATGCCTTACCAAGAAAGAAATCACCCCCCCACAATGGATGCTTGCCCTTGCCGATTTTTGCCTATGCTTGATGCAAGCTCTCAAAAAGAAATCGGCCCAATCCGGGATCCCTACCCCCTCCGGAAGCATAGTCCACAAACAAAGCCGGATCTTCTCCGGCACCTTGGTGGGTTCTCCCGCGGAGTTGAAAATGGTGGTAAGGAACCTAGTAATTAGGCGGAGTACGGGGTGGGTGATGGCTGACAGTTTGGCATCCTTAGACGGGCCACGGTCATCGGCAATGTTTCCCCACATTTGGTGCATTTTTCCCCTTGGGCACCTAATGTCTACGGGTTGCTTGGTAATTTTTAGGATTTGACGGATTTCGGAAGTTGTGGCATTATGCCAAGTTTGATTCAATCGGAAGCGGTAGGCTTTCTCCTCACCTTCGGGCACATCCAATTCCGACAAGGTAGCTAGAAACTCGTATGCAAAACTCCTATAGGTGTAATCCCAGGAGTTTGGCTCGAGATAAGCCTCTAGCCCTACTTTAGCTAGCATGTCCCTTGTCAGATTGAACATGCCTAAGGCATGGAGGGTGGTTGGGCAAAAGAATTTGGTTGCTACAAGAGGGTGAGTGGATATTTGATCCCAAATTTTCTTATGTTGAGCTTGCATCCTCTCATACCCATGAACACCGTTTCAACCTCGGTGTCGGGCTCACTCACCGCGGCCCTCTTATTTTTTCCCTTGCCAAACAATTGAGAGATTTTTGGTGCCATTTCTGCAAAGATGTAACAAACAACACACTACAACAATAACAAGCAATCACTCGAAAGGTTTTTCGCTCAAGCACTTCAACAAACACTTGGTGTGCAACAATTTCTACACCTCAAAAATCTAGTGTTTGTTGAATTTCTTTGCCTTACTCAGAAAACTTTATCCAATCCTAACTACACAATCAAGCAAGGGGAAAGGGGAACTCAACCTAAGACTAAAACTAGCCTAATTCGAGCAAAAACTTGAAGATTGATGAAAAAAATCGAGTATGAAGTTATACCTTTGTTTTTCCACAAGATTCAAGTGCCTTGATGATTAGAAGTAGGTAGGAATCCGACAATTAGCCTTAAAAACCCAGCAAAAGACCCGAAAAACGAATTTTAGGGAAAAAAATTAGGGTTGTTTAAGACGGATTTTCTGAGTTTTTGGGTGAGTGAGACTGATTTTGGGGTTATTGAGTGTAGAATAGTGATTAGGATGAAGATTGGGATTGATTTTGATGAAGGTTTTGGAAGATTTGAGTGAGAAAGATGGATTTTTGAGGGATTGGGGGTTGTTTGGGTGTGTTTGTCGTGAAAAACAAAGAAGGGTGATGGGGTTTGTTTTTTTATGAAGAACACGGGCAAAGGCTAAAGCATAAAATAAAATCTGCGCTCGACGCAGGCTGCGTCCTACGACGCAGGCTGCGTCGTCACGACGCAGGCAACGTTCTACGACGCAGGCTGCGTCCTTCACTGCTGGATGGTTCTTGCTTTTTCACTTAGCAAAATTTTTGCTAAGTGATCCAAACACCTCCATACTTGCAAATTCACTTCAATGGTCCATAATAACCTCCAATATCTAAATTCCATCGATTCCCGAACTTTTTATCCGTGGCACGCATCCCGAGGCGGACAAAAACTCGCAAAACTTCACAAAACCGTTAGTAACTTCAAAAAAAATTTGTTTGATGCAATGTCTAACTAACTTAAAACAACTTAAATGCTAAGATTTAACAAAGAAACTTCAAAGAAATATTCACAAGGATAGAGTATGTACATGTTTTGCCGGTTATTTAGAGTCGATGGCTCGACTTAGCTATTTCAAGCTTTTCAACTTTGATAAATGGGGTCTTCAAGCAAGACCTCTTCTTCCCCCTCCCGGGTACATCCTTGGAAGTAGTGCTTGAGACGGTGGCCATTCACTTTGAGGAGCTTTCCATCCCCGGACCCCTCCACTTCAATTGCCCCATGGGTAAACACTTTCTTGACGGTGTAAGGTCCAAACCATCTTGACCTCAACTTGCCCGGAAAGAGCTTAAACCGGTTTTGGAACACAAGAACTTTATCACCTTCCTTGAAAACTCTACGGTTTATCATCCCATCATGCCATCTTCTTGTTTTCTCTTTGTAGATGGAAGAGTTTTCATAAGCATCTTGGCGAATTTCTTCAAGTTCTTGTAATTGAAGCTTCCGGTGCATACCGCTCTCATCTTGGTTTTGGTTGAAAGATTTGATAGCCCAATAGGCTTTGTGCTCAACCTCCACGGGGAGGTGGCAAGCCTTGCCATAGATGAGACGGAATGGGGACATGCCAATGGGGGTTTTGAAAGCGGTCCTATATGCCCACAATGCATCAACTAGCCTCTTACTCCAATCCTTTCTATCCGGATTCACCGTCTTTTCAAGTATTCCTTTAATTTCACGGTTTGAGAGTTCGGCTTGCCCGTTTGTTTGTGGGTGATAGGCCGTGGAAATTTTATGATTCACCCCATATCGTTTGAGAAGGCCTCCAATCACTTTGTTGCAAAAATGGGTCCCCCTATCACTAATGATAGCCCTTGGAAAGCCAAACCGAGAGAATATGTTCTCTTGAATGAAAATGGCTACTACCTTGGCATCATCGGTGCGGGTAGGAATGGCTTCGACCCATTTTGATACATAGTCCACCGCCAAGAGGATGTATAGATAACCACCGGAATTTGGAAAAGGGCCCATAAAATCAATTCCCCACACATCAAAGATCTCACAATAAAGAAGAGGTTGTTGTGGCATCTCATTCCTCTTTGTCAAATTCCCCACCCTTTGACATCGGTCACAAGTTTTTACAAATTTGTGGGCATCTTTGAAAAGACTTGGCCAAAAGAAACCGCATTCAAGCACTTTTCTAGCGGTTCTTTGTGGCCCAAAATGCCCTCCACAAGCATAGTCATGACAATGATGTAGGATGGAAGGAATTTCACTCTCGGGCACACATCTTCTCACAAGTTGATCTTGACAAAATTTCCACAAGTAAGGAGCATCCCATGTATAGTATTTGGCATCGGACTTGACTTTGTTCTTTTGATGAGAAGAGAAATGGCTTGGGAGCCGCTTTGTCACCAAATAGTTGACCATGGTAGCATACCATGGCTCTTCCAATTGTATAGCATAAAGTGACTCATGAGGGAGACCTCCTTCAACCTCCTCAAGAGGGCATGATGGTCTTCCTTCATGGTTAAGCCGGCTCAAAAGATCCGCCACCACATTCTTCACCCCTTTCTTGTCTTTTATTTCCACATCAAACTCACTTAGAAGAAGAATCCATCTCAACAACCTTGGCTTTGCATCCTTCTTTGCCACAAGGTATCTAATGGCGGCATGATCGGTGTAGATGATCACCTTTGTGCCCAAGAGATAAGACCGGAATTTTTCTAGAGCATAAATCACACCAAGGATTTCCTTCTCCGTCGTGGAATAGTTCTTTTGAGCATCATTCAAGAGGGTAGAAGCATATTGGATCACATGGGGTCCCTTGTCACTCTTTTGACCCAAAACCACTCCCAATGCATAGTCACTTGCATCGGTCATGATTTCAAATGGAAGATCCCATCGTGGTGCTTGAATACTTGGTGCGGTGACCAATCTCTCCTTCAAGTCATTGAATGCTTTCCTACATTTGTCATCAAAAACAAATTCCGCTTCCTTGTGCAAAAGCTTGCATAAAGGGTTAGCAATCTTGGAAAAATCCTTAATAAATCTCCGGTAGAAACCGGCATGTCCTAGAAAAGACCTAATGTCTCGGGTGTTAGAGGGATAAGGTAAAGTTTTTATGATGTCAACCTTAGCCTTATCCCCGGCAACGGCGCCAAATTTGACGAGCTTATTTTCGGGGTCGTTAATTCCGGAAACTAGCTATGCCAAATAACAATTTATAAAACCAAATCTAGACTCAAACTATCCTAAGTAAAGGGTAGTAAGGGTAAGACAAGGATCGAACCCAAGAGAAGGCGGTGAATGCTAATAATCTAATCTAGGCTCTTGCTAAAAACCGATTAAACAAATTAATAAATCTAACCACAAATTAAACACTAATTGAAACAAAGACTAGAATTACTTACAAACTATTATATTCACAATGGTAAACATGTAGATAACAAATAGGGAGAAAGTTTTTTCATGAGAAAAGATTATCAATCCTAGAATCACCAATAACAACTAAATAATCAAGGATTCAAATAAGGAAAAACAACTTAGTGCAATTATCCCAAGTTCCCCCACAATTAACAAAGTAAAGATCCCTCCTTTCCTCCCTTCTCTATTTATCTATTGCAAACTTCAAAGAATTAGCCACCATGAGTTAAACCATCCATAAATGACCCAATACAACTAAACCCATACTTATTAAACCATAAGCATAAATAAAGATGCAAGTTTTAAGCACAAACCAAAGAAGCATGCTAGATTTATGAACTTAAACATTAAACCATGTTCTAAATACATAATAACCCAAATTCCACTCAAAAGATTCTAACTTTTAAACCAAAGTTACAATCTTTCAAGTTGCATCAACAAAAATCAAGACAAATCAACCAAATTCATCAAGACAATGCAATTTAATCAAACAAACAATTACTAAGATGGTTGGTCTTAACAACAATTCATTCAATAATGAAAATCAAACAAAGGAAGATGAAATTAAATAGAGAAGGAAGGATTAAAAAGTTTTACAATGCTAAAAAGGGAAGAACTTGTTCAAATTACACTAAGTAAAAGGAGATTAGCTACCCATAGTCTTCATAATACAACCAATTTCTAAGGAAAAACCCATTACAAAAGCCAAACTTGAAGAACAAAAAGAGAGAAATGCTAAGGAAAATATGATGTTGTATGGTGAATGCTTCATGCCTTTGTCTCTCTTCAGAAATCTTCTTTTATACCCTTGGTCCGCAAACCTAGGGGCCTTGAAAGATGGGCTTCCAAAAGACAAGACGAGAAAAGGAAGAAAACCCGTGCTGAGAGATGACGCAGGCTGCGTCCTACGACGCAGGCTGCGTCGAGCACTGCCAGATTTTTGCCTTGGTTTTCTTCTTGACTTTCGTTGACCCCATAATTATTTGACCCCGCCTTTACTTCCATTGACCCATTTGGCTTGGTCTTCAAACCTTGATGATTCCTTGCTAGCCCACTTCAAGTTCCGGGTTTTTGGGTCTCGGGTTTTCGGGTTTGACTTTTATTGACTTTCGGGATTTGACTCTTAATTTTGACTTAAAATACTAAATACTAACACTATTACAAAATCTAAAATTAACATAAAACAAAGTTAATGACCCGTAAAAAGTAGAACGAAAGACTCTAAAATTTACTACTAGACACGACATTATTTGACGTTGTCATCCTCTTACGGTTCCAACGGTATGTCACAAGCCCAAAACAAGCAAGTAACGAAAGAGATATGATCATTTTACCAAAAGGGGTCAGTGCAGAGAAACTGCACAAGTCACGACCGTTACCGTGACTTGTATTTCACGACCGTGAGATGTGTTACCAATTCACCCGAGAGCCTTCAACAAAATTTCAATCCTATCATTTCCAATTCTCATAATCCATTTCTAATAACTATCAACAATCAATATTCATCATCAACAATCATCAAATAACAACAATCATCATCCATAACAGGAATCCTAAGCTTTCTAATCGTATTCTAAATACGAATTCTAGCATATAAAGCATGTAAAACACGTAAATGATATCGAGTAACCCTTCACCGTTACCTTTTAGCGTCTTTAAACGGTTTCTAAACCTTCCTAGTCTCCACCTACATACAATTAGATAATAAAAGATGAATATCATTCACCTTGAGAAAGACGGATAATTTAAAAAGCGAGAAAGACGGTAAGTTTATTACCAATACGGATAGAGGAAGCTAAGAGGGGAAGAATAAGACGAACTTACGTGAATTTGAGCAACAAACGAACGAGCTATGACGATTCTAAGAATGGAAAGATTATGGAGGCTAGGTTTTGATGGTTTCTTAGTGAAGAAGAAAAGTTGAATTGTGTTGGAATGAAAATAGGTTAAGTGGTAGAATGAGATAAGTAGGGGAAAAAGTCAACAAAAGTCAAAGACGGCTCAAGACGGGTTTTACATGAAATCTCGCGGAAATTCCAAATACGAACTCGGAAATTCTAAATTTGACTCGGAAAATTAAATTTACGATTAAAACTAAATTTCGCTGAAAAGTAACCGTAAAATATTTTCACTATAAAAAATAGGGTACATTTGCGGGTGTTACATCCGAAACCGAGACTAAAATTTTATCAACTACCCTTTCATCGGGAAAACTTTCACCTAATAACCTAATTTGATTACAATGGCCATAAGCTTCCCCACATACTCTTTGATAGTCTCTGATTTTTTCATCCTTTGCATCTCGAATTCCCTCTTAAGATTCAATACTTGCATTAATTTTGTCTGCTCATTGCCTTCAAACTCTTGCTTTAACACCTCCCATGCTTTTTTTGGTGACTCACATGCCATAATAAAAGAAAAAATTTCTTCGGAGACAGCGGAATGGATACATGAGAGGGCTCTTGGCGTCTTTGCCCTATCCTCATCATATTTTTTATTTGGATAAGAGTAGGATTTTCTGGAAGAGGATTAGGCTCATAATCACTCTCAATTACCTCCCATAAATTCAAGGCTTTCAAATGAGATTTCATTTTGATAGACCAAGATTGATAGTTGTCTCTCTTAAGAATGGGATATGAAAGAGATAAATTATTGGATGCCATAAAAAAATTGATTAAGCCCTAGGAATGAACCTGGTGCTCTGATACCACTTTGTTGGGAATAAGAGATGAAAGAAGGCAAAACAAAAGAAATCTATTTGGAAATGAATAGCTAATGACTTTGAATTGCGAATAAACCGTACATATTAATGCCTATTATATAGGCTAAGTAGCTAACTAATTCCTAAACTTAAGCTAACTAGTAGGACTACATGCATTGACCATTAACATAGCAACTAACCCATGAAACATGAAACATAATATTAAACGTGGGTCTAATGCTAAACCCACTCACACTACATGTAACTAATTAACAAATTAATAGACTAGATAATTTGACTAATTTTGAATCAATAATTCAACATTTATAAGTTATAACAGAATGAAAATCCCCTTAATTTGTAATAATCAATCACTATATATTTCCGAGTTTACAGATTTTTGGACAAAGCTGCTATGATGGATGAACATGAGATTGGAAACAGTGGGAGTAGAAATCAAAATCGATGGAGGCTAGTAAGCGTGACACAAGTCGAGGAACTAAAGCTTCTAATCAACATGATTCCCATTTGGCTAACTTCCTTAATATTTGGCATAGGAATATCCCAAGGCTCCACATTTTTCATCAAACAAGGGAACGAAATGAACCGACGAATCTACAAACATTTTGAACTTCCACCAGCGACAATGTACACTCTAACTGCTATAGGAATGATTGCCACGGTGGCTCTGTACGACAGAATCTTGTTGCCTTACCTAAGAAGGGTGACAGGGAACGAGAGAGGCATAAGCATTTTAAAAAGAATTGGGATTGGAATGGTCATTTTGGTAGTGTCAATGGTGGTGGCGGCCTTAATCGAGATAAAAAGGTTAAGAGGGTCAGAAGACGGGGTAATATTAAGCGTATTTTGGCTAGCGCCTCAGTTCATGATCATTGGTATGGGGGATGGGTTTTCGCTTGTAGGAATGCAAGAATACTTCTATGATCAAGTGCCGGATTCAATGAGGAGTCTTGGGATGGCCTTCTACCTTAGTGTGATCGGGGTAGGAAGTTTTCTTAGTAGCTTTTTGATTATAATTGTGAACTTCGTAACAGGATGGAATGGCGGGAAGAAATGGATTGGTAAAGATTTAAAACATAGTCGTCTTGATTATTTCTATTGGCTGCTGACACTGATTTTTGTGCTGAATTTGGGTGTTTTTACGCAACTGGCAAGAAATTATAAGTACAAGAATGTGCAACGAAATGTAGGTATAAATCATTTCGAAGGGGATGATAAGCAAGTTGAAGCATCTAATCTGGTGGTGTAAGACCATCCCCAAGCTGTTGGGTCATCTTAATCATAGATTAGGAAGCAAATTAACATGATCCAATGTAATAAGAGATTAATTTGATAAAAGAAGATATGTAAGACTTTGAGATTACTCTACACTCTATAGTAACGTGTTTTATTTTCTATCTTACTAGTTTTATCCCGGTGCATAAATTGCACGGGTTGATTTTAATATTATGATATATGAAATATGTAATACAAATATAATTAGACGTTATATTCTGAATTTATAATTGAATGAAAAGACATTTAGCCACAATTTTTTTTAATTATTTTTTATTTTATTTAATCATATCATCATTATATGATTTCACAAAATAAAACTATAAATTTCCTTTACATAGATTTTGAAAAGTTTAATTAGATTTAGGAAATAAAATGTTTTGATAGAACATGGGGTAGGGTACTTCACAAAAAAATATCAATTATTTTCCTTAATTTAAATGAGCCAATGGAAACTCTTTAAGGGGGGTGTTTGGTTGGGGTGGTGGAATGGAATTGATTTGAATCATTCTAGTGTTTGGTTGGGGTATTTTGATCCTGATGGATAATAATTCCACCCCAACCCCTTGAAATCCCATACTCACCTTTCTCCTCAAGTATCTAAATCCATTCCCTCTCCATACAATTCAAGAGTGAACCAAACAATAATTAGTAGGAATGGGGTTCTAAATCAAATCCATCATGGTATCTCAATCCATTCCAACCTTGTGAACCAAACGCCCCCTAAAAGAGTTCTCTTTTATAGATAGAGGATATTACTCGAATCCGATTATACTTGTCTCTTTTCAACGGAAAAAAAAAGGCATTGTAAAGTCGACTACAATATGGTTTTTGGAATAATCTATCTCTAAGATTTTTTACGACCATAAGATTTAATGTTTACATACAAGTACTATGGCTCATTGTAGACAACACCACCCACGCGCCATCCCGTCTCGGTGGCACTCGACCCACGGAGCCCTGTACGACACATCATGGATATTTAACCGATTTGAAAAACTTTGAAATCGATGAAAGTTCGAACAAGCCAGCATTTGAAGGAGTCGCTACCAATTTATTGTGGATAATTGGAAACCGTTCGATCTTTATGTCATGTCAAGACATAAAGTGACGTGAACGTTATAGAATCGTCCCCTAATCATTCTATGCTAGAACGACTCTCGCCATGCTCACGAACACGGATGTTTGCAAATATTCTAAGCAATGGGTGATGGTACGTATTAGGAAATCGTTTAATCAGACATCAAATCCCGCCCACTCGATAGTGGCCTTTACTAATGGTTGATGCTTTATATGACACCCCCAATTCGAATTAGATTTTGAATATTTCAAATAATCAATTTATTTATTATTTAGTCTTAGTTTAGATTTAAATAGTATTTTAGCTTAGTTGGATATAAGTCATTTTATTTTCATCCGTTTGTACATCATTGGTGGCATAGTGATGCATGACGATCCTTGTTTCTGTAAGTTTCATAAACCAATTATTAGATATTTCTAATAACATATTAATTTAGTTTACACATAAAACTAAGTGGATCTTATGCATACATAACAAAGTAAGAAAGTGAGAAGAATAAACTAATTCCTCACCATGAAGATGGATGGATTTGGGCACAAGAGTAAGACTCCTTCTTACTCTTAGCTTGTTCTTGAGCTTAGATTATTAAAGGATGGCCTCTAAGTTCCAAATATAGGAACACTCCAATTAGTTGCACCAAAGACAATCTCAAATCTCCAAATATATTACATACTAGATCATATCTATGGAACCCCAAACAATATGACAAATATTATTGTTATACACTTAGAAACAATATCACGTAAATATTAGAAATATTATGAACATAGACTTCTTAAGTTCTTCTGAGAATGTTTTGAGAGATGTAAGAAAACATATCACATATGAATAAGATTACTAGAATGGAAAATAAGATGAGAAAACTAAAGTGGCCGGCCTCATGAGCATGGGTATGGGTGAGCATGCACTCCTTTTCTCTTACCCAAAACAATAGAGTATGTGTAAGCCTTTTAGTGTAATGATTGTGTTACTATGCAATAAAGCCAACATCAATCATCAATCCAACCATACTCACCAAAATCGGTTTTACCATGGTAAAATGGGTATCCATTTTATGTTTATAATTTGTCATTTGTCACATGTGTGACAAGTGACATGTGACATGTAATTTTGCTTATAAATGTACATTTAACCAATTTAAATGCAATTTCATTACTAATTAATTAAGCTTAACATTTTCAGTAATAATTTATAATCACATGTATATAAAATGGGTTATCTCATATTTGGTTAATATAATTTACAACTAATTGTAATCATAATCAACCAATCATGCTTATCTCAAATGTTTCATAAACATTAAGCACTCTTAGTAATGTAACGATTAAATTACTAAATTGAATCTTATATCATCATATTACAATAAGATATAATTCTCACTTTATAATATAAACTTGTTCAAATTAAGGGATTAATTAATCTGTATCGCTATACAATTAATTAACTTTCCTGATTAGGGAATCGTCCTTTCAGTGAGACCTCAAGGGATCAACTGATCACCACCGTCATACGACAGTAACGTCAAATTCTAGCAAGCCATTCGTTACCGATTAATGTGGACCAGTTGACTATACTATTTATCATCCCTTTTTATTTTTATTATTGAGATTTAATTAATTGATCGCACTAATGTTGAGGACACTTACTCCAACAATCTCCCACTTGTTCGAGACAACTGTGCGTCACCAATTCTCTTGTCCTATTACTATCTCCCACTCAACGCAAGGTTTCTTGCAGGTCGTACTTGCATTCGATCATACCAAGAGTGGTTTCCTCGATCTGGAGAGTTTCTGTCTGACCGGAATTATCTACCATAGATACCTTCCGAGTGTGGCCACGCATTTCCAGCTTACTACTCCTCGATTGACCTTGAGATTTTAAATAACCCTGACAAGGGGTGGACAATTCCTATCTCACTATTCCTTTCGAATACCCACAACTCATCATGGCTCAAAAGATGCCCATTTGACGCCAGTTACGAAGGTCGTAGAACATAAATCAAAGTCACTCTGAAATTGTGCCACCTTAGGCGAACAGTCTTTAGTCAAAGAATTGACTCAAAAAGAATACTATAGTTGCTCTTGCCACGACCAGGCTATCTGAATTGCCAAAACTTTATAAGCGGTCACTGCCCAACAGAGTGTCCTATACAGTCTGGCTATGTGATCGACTAGTCATCCCTTATGACCCTATGACACTTGAACTTGCCATCAATCGGATCACACTCCAGTCACTTGGAGATGTCACCTCATATAAGCGACTAGGGGCCAATGCTATGTTAATCCTGTTCACTTTAATAAGGTTCAAAGTTGTCACTACAACCTATTTGGATATAACAAAGCACAAAATGAGTTTTAGAAACTGAAACGATTTATGTGATTATCATATATGAACAATCGACACAATGTTATTGCTTCATATCTTATAATCTAAAGTATACAAGTTCCATCACACTATATGGCCATCTTGTCTAAATATAATAAAGGCTTGGGTAGTGAATATACCATGTATTCATGTATTCCAACCTTATGAAATGTTTTTTCCTTCCATTCAACGTTATTCCTAACAACATGAATTTATCTACGTACATGTGTAGATACCTCAGTTCTACACCTTCCGCCAACCACCCAATGATGATTGGGCCGCATGTTTGGTACGCGAAATGATTTATGACAATTCGTAAGTTTATCATCAAGTGATAGTTCAAATACTTGTGTCTACCCCTTGTTCGTCATCTACGCGCCGGTACCGTCGTTTTGATAGTCATTAGAGTTCATTTGGAGTCTGGGTCGAAAACCGCTTCATTTTCTAGAAATCGTTTTTAAAACTCCGAGTCGGAACACTCTAAATATTCTGATTATTTTATGTATATTTCAAATTCTATCTTTTTTAAAAGATTATCTCGTATTATCTTTTAAAAGGGAATTATAGATCAACCACAATTCCGTAATAGAAGCGTGGAAATCTATCGCCCGTGGTAGAAAACCTCTAGCGAAATGACGCAGCACGTGCTGCGCTTCTTTCCTAGTCTATTCTTTCCAAAGTTTGAGTTGTTTTACGACTCTTTCACATTTCCTACTATAAAAGGAGAGTTCCGTTCTCACTTTTAAGGCACGCGAGTGTTCCGCCCCTTCTCTTCTCTCTTTGCATTCTACACCTTGCTCTAAACTATCGACATCTACGTGCTTGATCAATCGACCACGTAAGCTCAGATCCTTCTGAGTACCCATCACGTTATTGCATTGACCGACCAATTTGACCAACTGCACAATTAATCAATTTAATCAATTTAATCAATCTTTAGTCCTTTAACAAAGACACTTTCTGCATACATTCGAGTCGAGCTGTCACTAAACGTTACTTAGTTAATCTCATTTCGTAAACATGTAAGTCTGACGGTGTTAATCCCGTCTTTTATTTATTTGTATTTATTTTCTTATTATTAATGTAAGATCTAGGTAAGAAATAAGTTCAAAACCGATTTCAAACTAAAACCTTTTTAACAAAACCTTTTTTTTGTAGTCATAAGACGTCGAGAAGAAACGCAGAAGCATCTGCGCCTTTTCGAAGAGTCGAAGGTATCTGTTGCGCCTCTTCCAGAGGATGCCTGCTCCTGCTCTTCTTCTTTTTCCTCTTGTTTCTACGTCTTTATTTTCCTTTGCTTATTTAATTCCTTCCTTTTAATTCCTCTGGTTTCTTCTTCCTTTTTTTATTCAACTCAAGAACAGACGCACCAAGTGTTGCGCCTCTTGCAGAGCACGCAGCTGTGTTGCGCCTGTTCTGGGTTGACTTCTCTCCCTCAACTCTCATTCTCGCTTCGACGTAGCTTTAGTTATATAATTAATTGACGATTAACTCTAATATCACCACTAATCCGTCTTTTAATCTCATTTAATTATTGTAGTTGGATGATTTAATTCTCTTCTCATATGTGATCAATCTTTAATTCCAATTTCGACATAATTGAGTGCTAATTACATGTTCACCGACATAGTCTAATTCACATGTTAGGAAACGTGGATGTTGCATTGCATGCATACAATTGATAACATATCGAATACGAACAACTTTCCTAATTATTAGTAGAGGCTGCTATCGAGACGAGCGGGATTAGGTGTTCGATTAAAGAGCTTCCTAATACGTACCCTGACCTATTACTCCAGATCTCTGTGAACATCCGTGTTCATTGGAATCTACGAGAGTCATTATAGACATATAATGCTAAGGGTAACGAGTTCTTAGTGTTCATGTCATTACTTTGTGTCTTGACATGGCATTAAGTATTCGAACGATTCCAATTTCCCATAAAAATTGGTGGCGACTCCATACGTGATCACCATTTTGTAAATAAAACCATGACGAAATTTTTAAAATAAAATACTTTTCAGAACTGTAAAACATTTTCAAAGGTGGCCTGAAATAGCGCAAAATGAGTCAAAACTCTGCCCAAGTGTATAGTCAAAATCATCTTTTCTACACTTCGAGTCATCACTTCTACAACCACACTACGGTTGTCTAGGACAAACATTTCAAATCTTGTTGTTTTCAAAACTCACTTAGCACAGTGGCAGACTCCGACTTCACAAGTCGAGTCATTCTCCACTTCGAGTCGACACTCATACAACCACACTACGGTTGTCTAGGACAGACATTTCAAAATTAGTCATTTTCAAAACTCATTTAAACATAGTGGCACACACCCACTTCACAAGTCGAGTCATTCTCCACTTCGAGTCGACACTCCTACAACCACACTACGGTTGTCTAGGACAAACATTTCAAAACTAGTCATTTTCAAAACTCACTTAAACACAGTGGCACACTCCAATTTCACAAGTCGAGTCTTTTTGAGTAAGTGTGCTAGAATGGTCGATCGTGTTTTAATCCGTCTTTGGTCTCTTACCTCAGTTTCCAAGATGCCGGGAATTAGTCAAACAAGTGTTCATCAACCCGATCAAAACCCAAATGGAGTTGCTAAAGACAGAAAAGAAAAAGAACACATGTAATTTTCATCAGTCACTTGTTTTACCTTTTACCCTTAACTAGTAGAATAGACTTAAAATACTTTAGGTCATATCTCTTTAGCGCAAATCACTTGACCTCTTAGAATAAGCCTTGACAAGGGCGTGCATTTAATAACATTTCCATATCCTGTGGTGTGAAAATTCCTTGATTGCCGTGTCTCTAGGTGACCTCTAGGTTTATAGACTCCATTCTTTCTACCCGATTCGTCAATTCCTATATTTCATATGACTAACAGAAATAGACAAACTGCATACTATGCCAAACAATTTAATACCCTTGCCATTGGAGCTAACAAACTAGCTCACTCAAGGGGCAAACCAAATTTTTAGTGCAATCGTGCATAAACATTCAAATCAAAAAAAGTCCAACGACTATCAAGTCAAACACAGTCCAACAACGCCTTCAAATTAAAAACACTCCAATGACTTTGAATCAAATACAGTCCAACAACGTCTTCAAATCAAAAATAGTCCAACGACTTCAAATAAAAAACAGTCCAACGACTTCAAATCAAAAACACAGTCCAACGACTTCAAATGAAAACAGTCCAACGACTTCAAATCAAAAACAGTCCAACGACTTCAAATCAAAAGTCTAAAAAGACTTTAAAAATCACGAGACAAGACAAATCCTGTCAATCAATACAAATTCAAAATGTCAAAAATCAAATCTCTCCTGTCAAAAATTACAAACAAAACAAAATCTCTCGAGTAGTCATCTTTTCACACATTTCAGACGAATCAATTCGCAGTTACCATGTTTCCATGCCTTTTGGGACGATCCTTTCATTCATTTAGGTGAGTGAGAGAGATACACAGATCTCCGGTGTCTTCTAACACCATTAGAACCTTTCACTTCATTCCATTTTTATCACCTGTTTAGCATCTACGAATTCGATGGATGTACACTGAGCTTATACGGTGACAAAAGTATTTTGTTTCTATAGTATTAGTTTTGCGTAATTCGCCGAGCTTGTTACTGTAAAGGGGGTAAAACTCATTCAAATTTCTAAGGCAAAACAAAAAAAACAAAAAAACGCGTCTCGCGTAACCTACGTACCGCTCGTGCGACACGAAATAAAATCGGCTCCTCGCCAGTTAAAATTAATGTCACTATGCTCTTGCATTTTGATATTTGGATATCCTCATGTCTTCAAGTACAAAGCACAAACTACCTTTTTCTAAGTTCATTACAAGCTCTTGCTTCCAACAATTATTCTTTTACATTTCGAACTACGCACAGGGTTTGATTTCATTTTTCTTATGAATACGTAGGCAATCCTTCACAGGATTCAACCCGTCATTATTTTAAATGTAAGTAGAAAAGTATCTGCGTTTGCATTTGAAATTTGATAAGAATAGTAAAGGAAAAACTCGTCAGTTTCTTAACTAACTTCAACTAGGATTTCCTAATTCTTGTCAAGTTCGCTTTTCAAGATGGAAGACGACATGGCCGCCAAATGAGCACACTTATTCATTTTCTTTCATCTTTTTATCACTTCACTCCTCTTTCTTTCTTTCTTTCAAACACTTACACATGTCTGGTCATTTCAAACACTTATACATTTCTTTTATAATTCTTTCTTTAGGGGGTAGCTCCATTTTGCGTCAGTTTAGGCCACCAATATGCTATATGTACATTGTGTGATTTCTATGTGATTTCGGCAGCATGACGACATAAACCGTCGTCTACCAAAGCTGTTTTTAGACTAACCTGCAGGAACAGAAAATACCCAACAATAGAAGCACACAAAAGAGGCATATACATCAAACTGGGGGCTCTCGCCTAAAACAAAATCCAAAAATCTGAAGCCGGGGGCTTTCGCCCGAGAAAAAGTCAAAATATACAAAAACAAGTCAAAATGTACAAATCAACGGCAAGACAAAAGACGACTAATCCTCATCACCACCCAGCATGGCTACAGTCACCTCGAGAGCTGCGATCTCAGCATCCCTGGCCTCCAGCTCCCTCAATAGACGAGCCGTCCCCTCCCGGGACTCCACCAACTTCCGCTCCAAGTCTCTCTGTGAAGAAATACGTCATTTCAATCATTTCATTTCAAAACACATGAAGATACAATAAGATGGAAAGGGAATTACAGGTTCATACTTGTCGATCCCGGTCACCTAAGAGCGCCTCAATGGTCGTTGCCCGGAAGCGGTTAGCCACCCTCCACAACGCTACTTGCTAAGACGGGGCCACCTGTATTCAAATATAAATAAAGGTAAAATCAAACGCATTCATATGCAATAAAGTAGCCAACACCTCGAGGTAAGCTTGGGGCTCGACGTCTGCCACCTCGATCTCCTGCAAAGATCAAACAAAATCTTCAATTGACAATCGTTCGTCACTTCTCAAATTAATTCAACTAAAAAAAACACCTCGAGGTAAGCTGGGGGCTCAACGCATGCCACCTCGATCTCCTGCAAAGATCAAACAAAATCTTCAATTGACAATCGTTCGTCACTTTTCAAGTCAATTCAAAAACAAAAAACAACAAGAAGCAAGCGATGTTCGGGACCACCTTTCGGACATACAATCCGTAGGCCTATCTTTTATAACCAGAATTTGTTCGCCACAACCGAGCAGATTCCCCGGAATCATTCGATCATGACAAAGTCTTTCGTAGATCCGCGCTTGACAGGCTTCAAAACCGTCACATGACGTTATCATCTCAGCAGGGACTGACCTTTCGGACATACACTCCGTGGGCCTATCTTTTATTACCATAATTTTGCTCGCCACAACCGAGCAGATTCCCCGGAATGATTCGATCCTGACAGAGTCTTCCGTATATCCAATCCTTTCAATATTATGTTTCCCCAACGAGAGTTCACCTGAGGACAGAGACAGACAGATTCTCTGTAACAACCGCGGTAAAACAAGAGTATAAATTAAGTTCAAGGTGGCGGAAACACCCTGAAACCGCAATAGCTATTAAACAAAAAAACTGAAGTATTCAAATGAAAATACAAGGTTCTCGGGGAATAAATACACCTATCAAAACGATAATGAATGTCTTAAATGAAAATAACTACAGAGTTTGCCAAACAATGCGCTCGCTAGCTCACTCGAAAATTCCCAACCACAAAATAAGCAACCATACTCAACCTGTCATTTTATTATTACTCCAATTTCAAAGTAAAACCTTTTTAGTAGTCATCAGACGTCGAGAAGAAACGCAAAAGCATCTGCACCTTTTCGAAGAGTCGCAGTATCTGTTGCGCCTCTGCCAGAGGATGCCTTCTCCTGCTATTCTTCTTCTTCCTCTGGTTTCTACGTCTTTATTTTCCTTTTCTTATTGGATTAATTGATAACAATAATCTAAACTATGGGTGGGCTGCTTAAAATACTCTGATCTATAGTTTAACTACGAATATACCTAACAATGACCCACCTCCCCTTTGAATAGAATGTGTCTTTTTTTAACCTGTTGTACCAGGTTAATTATGCTCAATCCTACTATTATCTGCCTTATCATTCACCATCTTCTTCCGTCCTCCTCCCTTATTTATTTTACTGCAAAAAAAAACCTCTTTTTGACATGCTTCTTCTATCGTTATTGCCAATTTATTAGTCATTTTTATTATCATGACCCCTTAAATCTCAATTCCTTCTCTTTTTCATTCTCAATTTTTTTTGAAAGTTTCATTCCAAATTTAAACCCCAAACTAACATTCATCTTAGCAACATCCTCCCACACCTGTTTTATTTCTTAAAATCCCTTCTGTTTTCAATCACAAATTTTTAAATAACTAACAAAGTTTCCACATTTTTAAGGAAACAATTCTCACCACCATTATGTTCCTTCAATCTAACAAAACCCAAATAAAAAGAGCACTCTTTGGGTTTAATGCCCAGATGTTAAAATAAGAAATGCAAGATTATTGCTTGTTCTTGACAAATGAATATAGGGGTTAGGGTTAGGTATTTTTATGGTGGTCACCACGCACAGCCTGGGGGCGACAGACCATGGTACGATGGCCAAGGCAGCAGGCAGCGCGAGGCAAGGGAGGAGTGCGAGGGCTTGGCTTTGGCGTGGACCCACGGAGGTCGACAGCGGTAGAGAAAAGCTGACGAGGGGTTGAAGGTGGCTTGAGGTGAGCAATAAATAGGAGCTAAGGAGTGAATTGTATTTTTGTGTGGAATAATGAATAAAATGAAGAAGAAGCTTGTTAAAATAAGGATGAATAAGATGAAGGATTAAAGAAGAAGATGCGCATGAAATGAAGAACTAGGAAAATGACTGATAAATAAAGTAAAATAGCTCTTAAAAACAATGGTGACCTGCTTATCAAGTTACCTGTTACTCTAGTATAGTATAAGTTAAGATGTGTCATTGTTAGTGTATTCGTAGTTAAATCATAGTTTAGAGTATTTTAAGCGGTACACCCATAGTTCGGAGTATTATTATCAATTAATCCTTTCTTATTTTATTCCTTCTTTTTTTATTAATCTTTCGTAAAACGTTTTGTTCTTGGCTTAGATCCCTAATAATTCAATATTAGAAGGTTTTCATCTTTGAATCAAATTTGGGTTTTAGAGATCCGATTCGTTCATGTGAAATCTCTGAATTCATTGTTAATATAAATTATAGTAATTAATATATTAAATCACTTTCACTTGAGTCATAGATCGATAATTAATCGTAAATATACAAAGCAACATTAATTGCTCGCGATTCTGATTTCACTATCAGAATTCAACTCAAGAACAGACGCACCAAGTGCTGCGCCTCTTCCAGAGGACGCAGCTGTGTTGCGCCTGTTCTGGGTTGACTTATCTCCCTGAAATTCCACTCTCGCTTCGACGTAGCTTTAGTTATATAATTAATTGACTATTAACTCTAATATCACCGCTAATCCGTCTTTTAATCTTTTCTTATTTTCTTTTCTTCAAATCTTTGTTTTGGACATATCTCCGACATATATCATATAATCCACTGTAATCTCATTTACTTATTGTAATTGGATGATTTAATTGTCTTCTCATATGTATTCAATCTTAAATTAAAATTTCGACATAATTGAGTGCTAATTACATGTTCACCGATATAGTCTAATTCACATGTTAGGATTAATACGTGGATGTTGCATTGCATGCATACAATCGATACCATATCAAATACGAACAACTTCCCTAATCATTAGTAGAGGCCGGTATCAAGGCGGGTGAGATTATGTGTTTGATTAAAGAGCTTCCTAATACGTACCCTCACCCCTTACTCCAGATCTCTATGAACATCCGTGTTCATTGGCATCTACGAGATTCATTCTTGACAGAAAATGCTAAGGGTAACGAGTTCTTAGTGTTCATGTCATTACTTTGTGTTTTGACATGGCATAAAGTATTCAAACGGTTCCAATTTCCCATAAGAATTGGTGGCGACTCCACAAATGTGTATCACTACGCTTGTTCCAGTCTGTGGTCCCGCCGTGTACCACAGCATGTCTAGATGTATATCAAGTGCTAGGCTCTTTAACATGAAAGATTCTCCCACTTGTTATCATGATAACTTTGTGATAGGTATCTTGGTGAAAGGATCTACTATTAGTTCCTTGTAAGCCACCTTATACTCATCATAATGTACTAAGACTCCATTTTTAAAATTCCCAATGATTGACTCTTCAATCATGTTTTTCAGTTATTCGCTATAAATTTAACATAACAATGTTAGCTTAGGATTTCGAAAAATCCTTATAAGTTTGGAAACTCAGGTTTGTGTAACCTTTAACACACAACAAGGTTATCACTACTAAACACAAGAACAAGTCCTTAGTCCTCCTCGAGAACCTCATGGACATTCTTGAAGGCTATCCAATGATTCTCATATGGATTAGATTGTTATTGACTTGTCATGCTCCAAGCATATAAGTCATCAAGGTATGTGCATATCATGACATCATGATTGATCTAATGGCGGAAATATTAGTAATCAACATCATGTGATCAACAACTTTTAAGTTTAGTGAATGACTATGACAGTTTTAAAGTGATTCCACTTTCATCAATATGAATAACTTAGTTCGTTGATCCTCATATGAAAGATCTTTATCAATATAAAATTCTTATCTTAATGCCAATATCCCTTATTATCTATCACTATAGATATTGGATACTTCAGATACGATATGCTTCTTCCAAGTCTTTCATCTAGAAATGATTTCTCAAACACTCCTTCACGGAAGACAATGTCAGTGCATCATTCCCATTGATTAATATGTCTCTTACATACAAGATATGGAAGACAATTTGCTCCCGCTAATCTTCATGTCCAAACATGATAATTTTAACTCAAACTTAACTTCATGTCCATACATGATAGATCTAGCTCCCACTTAACTTCATGTATAAACATGACTCTTCGACAATTCGAGAAAACCATTCTCTCTTATGATGAAATGATCATCACAACCTCTTAAGCACTCTCTTAGGATCACACATTGATCTCTTAAGCTTTGTATGACAATTGATGTTTGTGTCATACATACACCCTTTTTCTAAATACCCATTCAGAAAAGTTGTTTTTGACAACTACTTGTCACACATATACTTTTAATGAGGTGTAATAACAATAACTTGGATCTCGAAGATGGTTATATTTTTACTTAAATTTGTAGACATCTTTATGTCTATCTATGAAACTCTTTTACTTTAAAATTTTAATTACCCTAGAGAGCTCCAAACCTCTTTAAGTAAATGTATTTATATGCATAGATACCATGTTGAATCATAAGGCTCTTATGCAAAAAATTCGAATTGGAAATAGAAACGGCCATTTCATAGATCGTAATCTTATTACTTTCAAAAAGTAAAATTTTTAATTACTAGCCTCTAACCTTGTCTCCCTATCCAAGATTTTGTTTGTGGCAAATTTTCTCCCACTCTATCCTTTTGAAAATACATATATTTTCTTGAAGGATAGCAACATAAGCCACAAACAGCTTTGTTCTCTAGGTTTAAATGAGTAAAATTCTCGTATTTACTTTGAGCGATCTATAGTTGACTTGTTTGTTTAGACTTTGTATTCTAGCTTCTCAATAGACCTGTTTTATCTAAGCTAAATACTTGGATTTCCATCCACGTCTAAAACAAATTCGGGGTTCTTATCCCTTCCATAGCTCGTATGGAGTTGTATTGGCGTTAAAAGATCTTATCTTAGGGCTTGTATGGATTGTAAATCCCCAAATGTGAGTTCATTAACTCGATTTGACTATACAATTGATCTTTTTTATTTCAGATATGTTGTGATGTTTAGTCACAATCCCAAAGTGAGAATCCAATTCATAACTTTGGTGATTTGTAATGATCCAAACATTATATCATTTATATGATCAATTAGTCGCAATACTTTATGTTTACGATATTAACTTTGTATGATGAAAAGTTTAAGAACATAAAATTCCATAAATATAATTACTTGGGTTGAAAACCAAGCCATCATTATAAAGTATAAAATTGTCTTTTAAAATGGAAACCGGTTCCCATGTCTAACACGGAAATCAAAAAGTTCCAAAACGACATTCAAAATAACTAGGAAGACAAACAGCAAAATTGTGCCAAGACAATCCATAGGTTTCCTCTATGTGGTGGCTACCTTAGCTCCCTTATCTTGGAGATCCTCTCAAGCTTGCTTTGCCTTGTCTTTCCTCTCATGCCCTAAATCCAATTAGAAGGATGAGAACTACAACTTGTATCAAAATACCAAAATTAAGATCAATATCAATCACATAAACATCTAGGAGAACTATTACTTACCGGAAGAACTCGTCCAGTCTTAATATCTCCCAAATATTTGGGGCAATTACGTTTCCAATGGCCTATACCATTACAATAATGGCACTTGTCGTTCGAGGTGACACCCTTCTTTGACTTAGAAGAACTCTTCCCAATAGCTTTTCCTTTGTCTTTAGAAGGTGTGGGCGTGTTCCCTTTGTGTCAACTTCTTTTGAACTTTCTTATTGATGTTCAAAACATCTAGTGCTAGCATTGTAGCTCTTATCAGGTTCGGCTTGCACAAGCATTTTGTGCAAATTATGGAGAGTCGTGGTGATGATTTTCATATTGAAGTTCACCCTAAAGTTAACAAACCTTTTAATACGGTTTAGGGAGTGGAGTACACGGTCAATCACTAGTTGCTCGGAAATCGTTTTTCCTTGCTCCTAGAGTACCTTGACATGGTTAATCATTTTGAGCACCTGGGAGCTGACATATTGACCATCCTTCATGTTAAGGTTGAAAAATTGGAGTGCGGCTTCATATTGAATGATCCTTGGACCTCGTGAAAACATGGTCATGAGTCTAGTGTAGATCTCATGTGCGGAATTCATCTTTATGGCATTCCTTTGAAGCTTGACATCCATAGAGAAGATCACGACATTCTTGACCGCGGCTGACTCTTTTAGGTAGGTCTCATATGCCTACCTTACGGCGTTAGTTGACCTCGCATTAGGAGTGGTAGGAGAAGCCTCGGTGAGGTAACGAAGCTTACCATCACCTTCGGCGGCAAAGGGAAGTTGCCCATTCCATTCCGAAAAATTAGAACCATTCTTTTTAAGTTTGCATCGATCCACAAAAGGATCTTAGCCATGATACAGTGGTAAGAGTTTGTGCGGGAGGTGGGACGGTAGATACCATTGCGAATAAACAAGTTTAGACTACAAAAATTGGAGATGAAGGAAATGTTAACATTTATCATTTTAAATACTTGTGCACATTTTAAACAAATTGAACATTTGTATAGTGACCTTTACCCAACTATTATAAATGATTCCGAGATCCAAATTCATATCAACTCGGGCACGGTGAGCCGATTCATCCCTAATTAATATAATTCGGTGGATTAACTATTTAATCGATTCTACTTTTACAACTCTCGGTCAATAAAATTACTTTAATATTTATCTTAAGCCCGGAACACATGCGGCTACGGTCGCGAATACTTCCGTTAAGCTCTACCCAAATTTTGATGTAATCACCTTTAATTACCCCACTTACCCAACGTAATAAGTTTAGCACCCCGGTAAGCCGAGCCTACATCCTAAGAAAATGATACTCGTGGGTTTTACTGTTTGGTAAGGTTTAATCTCAATTATTATTTAGAAGAGGTCGTGTTTTATCTATCTCATTTAAGTGAACTAAATCGGTGAACTAACGATAGTTTTAATTGAGACGGTCGAAGACTCGATATGATATGCACGCGTTATTTATATGGCGATTTGGCATGCATGCAACCTATAAATAAAATGCAACAATAAAATAAATTCGTAGTATGGCCTTCCTAAAATAATAGAAAATTAAATAATCTATTACAAATTCAGAAACCAACTCTTTTGGTTCCTTGAACTTCATGAGCACGCCTCCCAAGGACACCGTCTTTTTCGGAACGCCTTTCCGAATGGCACCGTGTTTAGGAAACTCCGAAATTACAAAATAATTATAAAAAAATTATTACAATTAAAGTGATACGAGATCTCATTAAAATTACACCCGAATCAATATTCATTTACATTACGAGTAATATTAATTAAAAACTAAGGTCATAGTAAGACAAATTACATAATTCAAAATTATATAAATCCAAAATGACATTCATCCATTCAAAATGCAGCATAATTATATGTGATACTCTTGCAATATTAATGTGCCAAATTGCCCTGATAAAATTTATACTCCCTCCTATTCTATCAATTATTCCCTATTTCCTATTTGGTTCATTCATGTTTTCTTCCCTATTTCCATTTTTGGAGGTGAGGTTGTGTGTTTTGTGTGGTCCATATTTAATTGCATGTGAGGTATAGTGTTTTGTTTGGTCCAAATTCATTTCCTTAATCCTAGACCTCAAATGAAAAGGGAAGAATAGATAGAATAGGAGGGAGTATCATATATAACCCGGTTTTATGGAAATGCGTGATAATAACATTTTAAAATCACTAGACAATATTTAAATCATATTTTAGTTCAAGTTAATTATCCTAACTGTTTTAGGACTCAAAAATTAGACATTACTCAATGTTTGACGGTAATTCAACTTATTGTTTTATAATTGCTCAATCATTTAGACTTTAAATTCATATTTTAATGAAATAAATCAAAATTTAATTACAATAATTTTAAAATTTACAATTTTTTAACATTCTGGAATATCACCATGACACTCATAAGGTTAAAAATCAAGGTTAAAAAATTTGAATTATTTTTGAGAAATATGCAGTTGCGCTTTGTCGGTTTTATCAAATAAAATACATAAAGCATATGAAAATTAATCTAATAAAATTTTCAATTTTATATCTGAAAGGTGGTGTAACACCCGGAATGTACCCTATTTTTATAATGAAAATGTTTTACGAATACTTTTCAGTAATTTTAAGTTTTAATTTAGAATTTATTATTCCAAGTCGAATTTAGAATTTCCGAGTTCGTATTTGGAATTTCCGCGAGATTCCATGAGAATCCCGTCTTAAGGCGAGTTTGACTTTCCTTGACTTTTTCTTTCATATTCCACTCATACTCCTTAACCTATTTCATTCAACACAAACACAAACTTTTCTTCCTCCTTAAGAAACCCTTGCCTGCATAGCATTTTTCGATCTTTGAATCATCTTAGCTCTTTCGTTACTTGCTAGAATTCACGTAAGTTCGTCTCATTCTTCCCCTTTTACTTTCCTCTATCCGTATGGATGTTAAAATCATCGTCTTTCTCGCTTTTCCAATTTCCCGTCTTTCTCAAGATGAATTTCATTCATCTTTTATGATCTTTATGTATGTGGTGACCTCCAAGATCCCGACAAAGACTATTACCTTATTGAAGAGGAGCTTGACGATTAGTAGAGACGCTTAAAGGTAACGGTGAAGGGTTACTCGGTATCATTTACGTGTTTTACATGCTTTATATGCTAGAAATCGTAATTAGAATACGATTAGAAACTTAGGAATCGTGTTATGCATTATGATGTTGTTTATTATGAATGTTGATGATGGTACTATTGATTGTTGATGATTATTAGAAGTCTATTTGAGAATTGAAATGAATTGGTTAAGAAAGGAAGGCTCACGGGTGAACTGGTGTTCCCTACCGGTCGACCGGCCGCCGGCCCATCCTTGGAAAATTTGGAATTTAGTATGAAGAGGTGTTCATGGCCGGCCCACCGGCCGCCGGTCCATCGACCGGCCTGGAACACATTTCTCTGTTTTGGATGCTTTTTGGTTTTTGCCTGTGTTCTGAGCCGGCCCACCGGCCGCCTCCCTCCTGACCGGCCCGGAACACGGCTGTGATCTTTTCCTCTAATTTCTAAAACTCGTAATTTATAATAGTTCGCATGGTCCGTTTATCGTATAATTTTATGTAGTGACTTATAATATTCATGTTTCGGATATATGATATTTCATTCGCTTGTATCACATGTTTTGTGACGGTTTTTTCTATGTCCCACTTCGAGTTGGTTTTTACAAATGTAACGGTTTGAGCACTATTTTGTCTTGTGCTTTGTACTCTCATTCCCTTGGCTACCTTCCCGTTCGTAAGGCTGGAATGTCGGAACAGAGAGATATCCTACTGCTTAAATACATGTGTTAGTGGGCATACGACGACGTTGTTGGGAGTTGAACGCATTGCGTTGATCGACCCGGCCGTCAAATGTTGTGTACTTGCGAGGTGGTGTTATTTGCATGTATCGTACCGCTTGTTATGAGGCTTTAGCTCTTTTCCGCCTCTTTCGTGAATTGATCTACCGAATTTGGGGTACTCGGCGTCATGTGTAAGACCGAGTCTTGGATGCAAAACGTTTTATCGCATGTCAAATCGGAACACGTTATATTCCGAGATCCTGGCCAGGTTTAGACTAGTACCGTATTATTATCGTCGTGCTACCAGGAGGAAATTAGTCTACATATACAAAATGTAGCATCGTGTATGAGTTCAGGGAAATGTTTATCCCGTGGATGCCTGTTAATCATACTTGCCATGTACACGATGCTAATGCGTTTCATTTACCGTGAGAGATGTCGTCTTGTGTCGTTCTTGAATGCGTGATTTCATGATATTATGCATGGTCATTGCATGATTGGGCACCGTCTATGTATGGGTTCATGAATGGATGATAATATGTTGGATTTATTGTGATCATCGCATGACTTGACTTGGTTGGTCTGTCGAGTCTCAATCTTATCAATCTTATACCGCTAACGGTGAGATGCAAGTCCTAGTGAGCGTATTCGGTTGCCTAAGAGTGTCTTTCCCGAGTCTTTGAATAACATGATGGTTTTGGATTCGATTTCCACATGATCTTACCATTATCTATCGAATTGCCTATCTATCCTTATCGTATCTCATATGTATATCTATATATGCATGATTTTACTTTTGTATTTCCTTATATGTACGTTTAATGTGATATGGCTGGGAAAACCCGGAGTTACTCCCCACTGATTGTGGCGTTCATGTTTTTCATTAATGAACAGGCTGTTTGCATTGGATGGCTTTTTGCTTTGACCATTTTGGGTTCGGGTGTGAGCTAGCAGGCGTTGTCCCTGGAAGTTTTCACCTCTAGACGATATTAGCTAGTTTTGCTAAACACTTGTTCTTTGCTAACATTTTAAGAGACCCCGTCTCTTTGTTGTATTTCCGTTTTTAGTTGTAATATTTTGACACTCCTCGTTTTATTTAACTTGCATGTATAAAAGTTTTTAAAACTACCTCTTTTTCCGCTATAATAATTCACATGCT
>JAIUZE010010226.1:0-14525 GCA_022085475.1 Heliosperma pusillum
TTGGCTACCTCCACGTTCGTAAGGCTGGAATGTCGGAACGGGGAGGTATCCTACTGCTTAATTGCATGTGTTAGTGGGCATACGACGACGTTGTTGGGAGGCGAACGCATTGCGTTGATCGACCCGGCCGTCAAATGTTGTATACTTGCGAGGTGGTGTTATTTATTTGCATGTAGCGTACCGCTTGTTATGAGGCTTGAGCTGTTTTTCCGCCTTTTTAGTGAATTGATCTACCGAATTTGAGGTACTCGGCATTTATTATTATAAGCCCGAGTCTTGGATGCGAAATGCTTTATCGCATGTCGAATCGGAACATGCTTTATTCCGAGAGTATGGCCAGATTTAGACTAGGAACGTATTATTATCGTCGTCCTACCAGGAGGAAATTAGTCTACATACGCGAAATGCTTTATCGTGTATGCGTTCCGGGAAATGCTTTATTACGTGGATGCCTTTTAATCATACTTGCCATGTACACGATGCTAGTGCGTTTCATTTACCGTGAGAAAGGTCGTCTTTGTGTCGTTGTCTTTGAATGTGTGATTTCATGATTGTATTCATGGTCATTGCATGACTTGACACCGTAAAGGTCTTGGTTCGTGAATGGATGGTAATATGTTGGATATTATGTGATCATCGCATGACTTGACTGGTTTGTCTGTCGAGTCTCAATCTTATCAATCTTATACCGCTAACGGTGAGATGCAAGCCCTAGTGAGCGTATTCGATTGCCTAAGAGTGTCTTTCCCGAGTCTTTGAATATCATGCTGGATTTGGATTTGTGCCTCTTATGTTCTTATCATTATCTATAGAATTGCCTATCTATTCTTATTGCAACTCACATGTATATATATATGCATGCTTTACTTTTGTATTTTCTTATATGTACGTTTGATGTGATATGGCTGGGAGAACCCGGAGTTACTCCCCACTGATTGTGGCGTTCATGTTTTTCATGAATGAACAAGTTGCTTGCATGGATGGCTTTTTGCTTGACATTTTGGGTTCGGGTGTGAGCTAGCAGGCGTAGTCCCTGGATGATTAACCTCTAGACGATTTTAGCTAGTTTGCTAAACACTTGTTCTTTGTTAACATTTTGAGAGACTCCGTCTCTTTATTATATTCCGCACTTAGTTTGTAATATTTTGACACTCCTCGTTTTATCTATCTTGCATGTATAAAAGTTTTTAAAAAACTCATATTTCCGCTATATAATTCACATGCTTGTTTGTTTTATATTTCCGCATTCGCGAGGGTTGTCACAGGATTCATACCGACTTTTTAACGGGTCCTAACGTCTTTTCAGCCTGCAAACAAAACAATAATCGTTTAACAAAAAATATTGATCTTTCGATCAAATGCAACATAAGTTACTCGACTCATACAAAAAGGAAGGTTCGTACCTCCAACAATAGCCCAGGACCAATAGTAGCAGGAGAAGTCCCCTTCTCCATCAGCTCTAGTCTAACCATGGCCCTCATATAGCTAGTGAGGACCGCAAAGCCATGAGTAACCCAGTCCCACTGACCTAGGCTACTCAAGTCAGAAAGAAACGCCTCTCCCCCTTGTCTCCGAGGTAAATCAAACAATAGAACCACCATAGCCAGAGGCGAGCCTTTTGCTCAGTTGTACAAGGAGGGGGAGACACCATCTTCCCACCTATCCTCACTGTTGTCGGAGTCCTACCCGCGACGTAGTCTCTAACGTAAGAGCTCGGCACCAACCTAGAAACACAAGCCGTCCCCGATCAGCCGCCTCGCCTCCTCCGAGTTGACCCACATGGCCGTCGATGACCACTCCAACGCCTCCACCCCGCACGGCAGACCAGAGATCATGCCGTAGTCCTCCAAGGTAACTCCGACCTCGCCGAAGGGCATATGGAAAGTCGAAGTCGTGTCCCAGTACCGATCAAGAAAGGCTCGAATCAGGACAAGGTTTGCCCGAATCTTCATCACCTTGATCGTCCTCCAAGCTCAGACCAACTCTCTTAAGGCTCCTCGCTCAATTAGGGTCCTCTCTGTTGGAGTAAGTGTCCTCAACAATAGTGCGATCATATAATTAAATCTTAATAATAAGAATACAAATGGATGATGAATATTATAGTCAACTGGTCAACATAAATCGGTAACGATTGACCCAATTGAGTTTAACGTTACTGTCGTATGACGGTGGTGATTAGTTGATCCCTTGAGGTCACACCTAAAGGACAATCCCCTAATCATGTACATTAATTAATTGTATATCGATACAGATGAATTAATCCCTTAAATTGAACCAAGTTTTAATTGTAAGTGAGAAATATATCTTATTGTAATATGATTAAATAAGATTCATTTTAGTAAGTTAATTGTTATATTACTAAGAATGCATTATTTTATGAAACATTTGAGATAAGCAAAATTGGTTAATTATAATTACAAATTGTTGTATATTATATTAACCAAATATGAGATGACCCATTTTATTTACATGAAATTTTAAAATGTGACTTAAAATGTTAAGTCTAATTTATTTGTTATGAAATTGAAATTTAAATTAGTTCAATGTACATTTATAAGCAAACATTACATGTTACATGTCACATGTCACATATGTGACAAATGACAAATTACAAAGATAAACTGGACACCCATTTTATACATGGTGCACCGGTTTTGGGGTAGAGAGGGTAGTGTTTAGGTGTTGATTATTGTTCTAATTAATAATTAAAACAGAATCATAACCTACCTAAGCCTAGATACCTACCTAATATCTTGTTAAGAATAAAAGCAACTCACCCTTACCCATGCTTGTAGGGTGCCGGCTCCATGGGTAGGAAAAGAGAAGTGTTTTCTGTTTTTATATACAATTGATCTCATAAGTTAAAAAAACACACTTATCTCTCTAAAATTAACTTATCTCACAAGAAGAAAACTTAGAGAAGTTTTCCACAAAACTTGAGTTCATATTTCTCTAATAATATACTAGTGTAGTAATAAAAGTTATTAGATGATTTTTAAGGGATATTACTTATCATACTAGTGCAGTATTTTAGTAGTGATTAAAGAGGTAGTCTTGAGTGCTAATAATTGGAGATTTTTTACTTTGACACTTGGAAGATCATCCTCATATTACTAGCTCAAGAACAATATTTGAAAGGAGTTCAAATATTGTGCCCATTTCCATATAAGCAATGTAAGGAAATTGTTTCATCTTTGTATTTAGTTATGCATGCATAAGATCCTTTAGTTTAATGAGTAAACTAATTGCTAAATGATATTAGAAATGTCTAATATCAAGTTTGAGTAACATACAAGCGGTATCAAGAGCTTTGGTTGTTGCATGCATAATCGATTTATAGTTTTTTCGAGTTAATGTAGCTTAAAGAAAACTAGTAATTTGTGTTTTATAAGATAAAATAATAAAGTCATTTGCATGTCAATATATTCTGGTCCTAATATGATTTTAGGTCATTTTGATTATTTATGGAAATTTATATTGCTCAAATATGATTTTTAGTGTTTTTATTACATTTTAATGAGTAAAATGATGTTTAAAATGCTAAAAATAGTTAACTTATCTTCTGACCGTGAAATGTTTACACAATATCACACATGAATTTTAATTACTGTATGTATAATTTCGTGTGAATTGGATTTTTTTTATCATGATTTATGATTTTTATATGATAAAATGATATAAATGAAGGTCAATTGGTTAAAAATACTTCCGCTTTGAATATGACAATGAAATATTAGTACGTTGTCACATGTATGTTTTCCTAACAGACTTGAAACTTTCAGACTGATGTGATTTGTCTAGCATGATTTATGAATTTTTAATGTAAAAATGGCATAAATAGTGACTTATTTAACAAATATAGCTGAAATAAATTGCATGCCATGAGAAAATTATTCTTGGTCGCTTAAATGTCCCACATTTCAGATCTAAAGTTTAAAATTTAATATGATTAATTTTCGCATGCCTTATGTATTTTATTTGATAAAATCGATAAAGCGCAACCATTTTTTTTCTCAAAATTGAATCGAAATTTTTACCCTTGATTTTGGACATTATGAGTGTCATGGAAATGTTCTAGAATGTACAAAAATTTAAAATTCAAATTTTGAAATTATTGTAATTAAATTTGGATTTATTTGATTAAAATATGATTTTAAAGTCTAATTTTGAGCAATTATATAACAACAAGTTGAATTATTGTCAAAAAATTGAGTGATGACTAATTTTTAAGTCCTAAATCAGTTGGGATAATTAACTTGGACTTAAATATGATTTAAGTATTGTTTGGTGATTTTAAAGTGTTATTATCACGCATTTCCGTAAACCCGGGTTATATACGATATAAACTGTATTATAGGGCGATTTGGAATTTAAAATGAGCATGTTTATACATAGTATTATGCTGCATATTTATTATGAATGTCACATTTTGGTTTATGTAATTTGGAATTATGTAATTTATTCCTTGTATGGCCTTAGTTTTAATCGATATTGCCTGAAATGTAAGGGAATATTGATTCGGTTGTAATTTAATGTGATCTCGTATCACTTTTATTATATTATTTTATTTTTAAAATGTGTAATAGGAAATAATTGTAATTTTATTATATAATTTGTAATTATTTGTAATACCAGAGTTTCCCAAAGACGGTGCCATTCGGAAAGGAGTTCTGCGAGAGAGACGGTGACTTTGGGATGCGTGCTTATGAACTTCAAGGGACCAAAGGAGTTGGTTTCCGAATTTGTAATAGATTATATGAATTTCTATTCTAGGAAAGGCCATACTAGGAGTTCTATTTTTATGCTTGCATTTTATTTAATATGTTTGTATGCATTGCCAAATCGCCATAACATGACATGCATATTTTATCGAGTATTCGACCGTGTCAATTAAAATTATAGTTAATTCATCGATTTAGTTCACTTAAACGAGATAGATAATAAACTGAGATGACCTCTCATAATAAATAATTGAGATCAAGACTTACCAAATGTAGAACCCATGAATCCCAATTTCGCAAGAAAGTATACTTGGCTCACCGGGGTGCTAAACTTGTTACGTTGGGTAAGTGGGGTAATAAAGGTTATTATTTCGAAATTTGGATTGAGCTCAACGGAAGTATTCGCGACCGTACCCGCATGTGTTCCGGGCTTAAGATAAATATTAAAGTAATATTATCGACCGAGAGTTCTAATGTAGAATCGATTAAAGAATTAATCCACTGAATTATGTTAATGAGGGATAAATCGGCTCACCGTGGCCAAGTTGATATGAACTTGGATCTCGGAATCATTTATAATAGTTGGGTAGAGGTCACTATTTAAATGTTAAAACTTGTTTAAAATGTTTACAAGTATATTTAAAATGATAAATGTTGACATTTCCTTTATGTCTTAAAATTTGTAGTCACAATTGTTTATTCGCAATGGAAATTGTTAATTCATCCACCACCACCAATGCTCCAACTCTCACAAATGTTTCATGGCTTTGATCCTTCATGGATCGATGCAAGTTAGAAAATAATGGCGCTAATTTTGCCGATTGAGATGCGCAACTCCGCTTAGCCGCGGAAGGTGACGACATGCTTCGTTACCTTACCGAAACTTCTCCCGAAACACCTAATGAAAGGTCAACCGCCGCCGCAAGGCGAGCCTATTAGGCTTACCATAAAGAGTCCACCGCGATCAAAATGTTTTGATATTCTCGATGGAGGCCAATCTCCAAAGGAGTGCCATAAAGATGAGCACGGCCTATGAGATCTATGCCAAGCTTGTGACCATGTTTTCACAAGCTCCTAGGATCATACAATATGAGACGGCTTTAGCGTTTTTCGACATGAACCTAAAAGAGGGCCAAAAAGTTAGCCCTCATGTAAACAAATTGATTGAGCATGTTGAGACTCTTAAATTTAAAGGGTTGACCATTCCCGAACAATTCGTTATCGACCTTGTTTTACATTCCTTGGAGGAAATCAAGGCATATGTGCAGTTTAGGGTAAACTACAATATCCAAAAAAATGAAAACCTCTCTTCATGAATTTCACAAGATGCTTGTGCAAGCTGAGAGAGAAATGAGGCTAAATGTTAGCATCTCTAAGGATGTGCTCCATATTAATAATAAGAGCAAGGGGAAGTTCAAGAAAGGTGGTAGTAAAGGGAAGAAGTCCTCCACCTTCCAGGGAAAAGGTAAAGCTATTGAGAATAGCTCACCCAAACCACAAAAGAGAGCCTCGACTGAGAACAAATGCCATTATTGTAATGGTGTAGGGCATTGGAAGAGGAATTGCTCTAAATATCTAGGAGATATAAAAGCTGAAAAGGTTCTTCCAGTACGCAAATAATTTTCCCTATTGATTATGTTATGATCTCAACTTTAATATAAGATACAAGTTGTGATTCTTACCCTTCTTATTGTAATTAGGGCATGCAAGGAAAGATAAAGGCAAGGACAAGCAAGCCTAAGAAAGCTCTTCAAGGGAAGCTAATGTAGCCACCCATGGTTGAAGACCTAAGGAAGCTTGAAATCGAGATTGTCTCCTCTTTTGATTGTATTATGGTTGTTTAGAACTTTTTAATTTCCTTGTTGGACATGGAAGATTTATTTTCAAGAACAATTTGTTGTAATTGAATATTTGGTGACTTGGTTTTTAACCCAAGTCACTCGGTTTGTTGAAACTTTTTAGTTCTAAAACTAATCATTATACTCTACTTGCACTAATAACATCAATTTTATAGACTTAAATTGATCATATTAGTATTATGATGATTGGATCATTATAATAAAAGGCTAAGAATTAAATTCTCACTTTGAAAGATCAATTGTTAAGTCAAATTGAGTTATTGAACTCAAAATAGGGAATCTACCAAACCAATTGGCCACACCACTTATAAAGATAGTAAATGACATGCATATGAGTTCACCTCTTTAGCTTATAGAACTAGTCTATCTCGAAGCTAAGATTCGATGTCTTTACGATAAAGTCTTTGTAGATCACTTAAGGTCATGTTGTTATAGTTCTACCTCCCTCACGAGTATGAGTTTAAAATTGTTTGTGGCTTATAAGGCTATCTTTAAATAAAATAGTTGTATTTTTCTAAAGATAGAGTGGGAGAAAATAAGTCACAACGTAAAAGTAGTTAGGAACTAGTGAGGAAACCAAAAGAAAATGTTGTTAGTAGGTTAGACTCAAGACTAGTGAGGAGACCAAAAGAAAATGTTCTTGATATAATAAGATTATGATCTATGAAGTGGAAGCACCTAGAAACTTTAAAAATTCGATTTTCTAACTTAAGAGATTTATGAAACAAAATGGAATCTATGCAAAGGAATGATGTATTAGAAATTGTCCAATAATCATTCGATAGACATGAATATGTTTAATTATAGTTGCATGGATAGACATGAAGATGTTGGCAAAAGCTAAGTTAATGCGTAAATATGCTTAGATCCATAGCATCAATAAAATACCTCATAGTAGGTGTGTACAAGGTACACAACAAAACCACATGTCCAAATAGGGATTTGGAATGGGATGTGTACATGACACAAGCCTAAGGTTTCTACCGAGAGGTTATAATGATCTTTTCTATTATGAGATATAAAAAGAGTTTCACTCGAATTGTCGAAAAATCATGTATAGACATAAAGTTCAGTGGCAGTTAAAGTCATGTAAAGACATGAAGCCCAGAGGGAGTTAAAGTCATGAAGTTCAATGGGAGAAATTGTTTTCCACGTGAATGACGTATCACTCATTGTGAGTTACGTATTCATATTACCTTTTTGAAAGGAGTGGTTGAATTTTAATGTTAGATGAAAGAGGGCAACATGTATACTAAAATCAAAATCTATTGTGCAATAGAAGATTTTAGCTTGGCATTTAGAAAGTGTCTTATATCGATAAGATCATTTATCTATTTCAGCAAGTTAAATAGGTTATTTATGTTGATGAAAGTGGGATCACTATGAAAAGGTCATAGTCATCCACTGAACCTAAAAGTTGTTGATTACATGAGTACTAATATTTCTGCCATCAGGCCAATCATGTATGTCATTACATGCACGTACCTAAATAAATTGTATGCTGAGAGCATGACAAGTCTATAACAAATCAATCCACATGAGTGTCATTGGATAGCCTACGAGAAAATGCATAGGGTTCTCAAGGAGAACTAGGGATTCATTCTTATGCTTGGTAGAAAAATTTGGATATGTGGTAAAGGTTACACAAACCCAAATTTCCAAACTTATGTATATGACTTATTCATTTAACATTGAGTGAAATAAAATTATAAAATGTGAATTTGATACTACTTATTACCTAATTAAAGGGAAGTCATGAAATCCCTTCTCGTTTTCACCGAAAATTGCTCTTGGTGTAGGATTTAAGAAAAGAAAATTGAAATAAATAAAAAAATACAAAAAGATGAGTGTTTTTAAAGACTGATACTTACAATGTGGGAGTGACGAGCTTATTTTCGGGGTCGTTAATTCCGGAAACTAGCTATGCCAAATAACAATTTATAAAACCAAATCTAGACTCAAACTATCCTAAGTAAAGGGGTAGTAAAGGTAAGATAAGGGTCGAACCCAAGAGAAGGCGGTGAATGCTAATAATCTAATCTAGACTCTTGCTAAAAACCGATTAAACAAATTAATAAATCTAACCACAAATTAAACACTAATGGAAACAAAGACTAGAATTACTTACAACTATGATATTCACAATGGTAAACATGTAGATAACAAATAGGGAGAAAGTTTTTCATGAGAAAAGATTATCAATCTTAGAATCACCAATAACAACTAAATAATCAAAGATTCAAATAAGGAAAAACTACTTAGTGCAATTATCCCAAGTTCCCCCACAATTAACAAAGTAAAGATCCCTCCTTTCCTCCCTTCTCTAATTATCTATAGCAAAAACTTCTAAGAATTAGCCACCATGAATTAAACCATCCATAAATGACCCAATACAACTAAACCCATACTTATTAAACCATAAGCATAAATAAAGATGCAAGCTTTAAGCACAAAACCAAAGAAGCATGCTAGATTCATGAACTAAAACATTAAACCATGTTCTAAATACATAAAAACCCAAATTCCACTCAAAAGATTCTAACTTTTAAACCAAAGTTACAATCTTTCAAGTTGCATCAACAAATATCAAGACAAATCAACCAAATTCATCAAGACAATGCAAATTAATCAAACAAATAATTACTAAGATGGTTGGTCTTAACAACAATTCATTCAACAAAGAAAATCAACAAAGGAAGATGGAATTAAATAAAGAAGGAAGGATTAAAAAGTCTTACAATGCTAAAAGGGAAGAACTTGTTCAAATTACACTAAGCAAAAGGAGATTAGCTACCCATAGTCTTCATAATACACCCAATTTCTAAGGAAAAACCTATTACAAGAGCCAAACTTGAAGAACAAAAAGAGAGCAAAATGCTAAGGAAAATATGATGTTGTATGGTGAATGCTTCCTTCTTTTGCCTCTCTTCAGAAATCTTCTTTTATACCCTTGGTCCGCAAACCTAGGGGCCTTGAAAGATGGGCTTCCAAAAGACAAGACGAGAAAAGGAAGAAAACCCGTGCTGAGAGATGACGCAGGCTGCGTCCTACGACGCAGGCTGCGTCGAGCACTGCCGGATTTTTGCCTTGATTTCCTTCTTGACTTTCGTTGACCCCATGATTATTTTACCTTGCCTTGACTTTCATTGACCCATTTGGCTTGGTCTTCAAACCTTGATGATTCCTTGCTAGCCCACTTCAAGTTCCGGGTTTTTGGGTCTCGGGTTTTCGGGTTTGACTTTTATTGACTTTCGGGATTTGACTCTTAAATTTGACTCTTAAGTTTGATTAAAGTACTAAATACTAACACTATTACAAAAACTAAAATTAACGTAAAACAAAGCTAATGACCCGTAAAAAGTAGAACGAAAGACTCTAAAAGTTACTACTAGACACGACATTATTTGACGTTGTCAAACACCCCCACACTTGGACTTTTACTCGTCCCGAGTAAAACTCGAGATTAGCATGAACGACACGAGCCCAACAAAGTGTGTGTGAAGGTATTGACCTCTCTTCCCTCACTACAACCTTCTTATACTCCCTCTTAAACAATCCACCTATTTGGAACAAAGTTTTGTGACTCAAAAATAAAAATAAAAGGGTCCCAAACTAGCCTCCTTCCAATTTTCCTCCTTATCACTCCCTTCTTATTCCTCCAAAAATTCTCATCATAGGAAGAATCATGCTCAATTTTTTTCATTTTTTTCATTTTTTTTCTTGAAAATCCCTCATTTTGCCTAAGGTGCCCTTTCGGGTTTTCACCTTAGCTTTTCCTTTCCTCTCATTGGTGGCTCGCAACTCGATTCTTCATTTTGCCCGGAATGCCCTTTCGGGTTTTCATTCCGTCCTCGGCCACCTTCCCAATCTTGCCTAGGTGCCCACCCTTGTGGGTTTTCACCTAGCCGGGATTTTCAATTTTTTTCTTTTCTTTTTCTTTTTTTTTTCAAAATAAAGACATAATAAAAAAAATTTTACAATGCATCAAAAACAAACTAACTATGTACAATCTTCTCCCCCACACTTAGAATACACAATGTCCTCATTGTGGAGGAGAAGAAAAATTGTTACCTCATCAATTATCGAAATGAGAAGAACCCGAGGCACCTCCTCGGTTTCTCCTCCTATCCCTTGCTTCTCTAATCCGCCTTCTTCGCTCCATGCCTTCATCAAGGGTTGCTTGGTTGTAAGGAGAGGAGTAGTCCGGGTTTTGTTGCATGGACATCCCAAAGAGAGAGCTAGCCAATCCATAAACGTCCTCTTGCGCCACCGCATCTTCATAGGAGTCTTGAAGATAGGTGTGGTGGCGCTCATTTTGAACGCTAAAGTGGTCCGTAGCTTGCTCTCTCCAAGCATTTTGGGTGGCCCACATATCATTTTGCTCTTTCCACCTTTGGTCTTGTTGTTCTCTCCAAAGGCGGGCTTCCTCTTGCCCATCTAGCATCCTCCTCCATTCCTCACTTTGAGCCCTCTCGGCCTCCGCCCTCAATCTCTCCCTCTCCTCCACAACATTATGCCAATCATCCAAACTCTCAAGCCTACCTCCTTGTAATTGTTGCCAAGTGTTTGAGGCATCTACCCTCCCACTAATGTGTGCCAAGACGTCGTTGGTGCTAGCAAAATAGTTAGCCATTTGTTGTTGCCATGGCTCCACGGGTGTGCTAGAACGACCCTCCGCATCAAACATGGGGGTGTCGGTATCATGGTGGCTTTGGAATGGTGATTGGAAATGAAATGGTGGTGGTTGTTGTTGTTGTTGTTGTTGTTGTTGTTGTTGTTGTTCAAAATTGGTGGTGTGGGAAGGACCTTGCTCAATTGCAAGGATCTCAATCTCCTCTCTCAAATGCTCACTTCGCTCACCACCCTCTCTCCTTGCCCTCCTTTGCCTCAAAGGCACTTCTTCTACCTCCTCCTCCTCCTCCGCACTACTTACCCCCAAACTTTCCTCCCTAGGACAAACAAAATCCCATGCCGCGGGTCCTCTAGGTAAAGGATTGTTTTGAGGTCTAGGCAACTTCATGTAGCTTAGCCCGTCACTTCCCAACCAAAACCCTTTTAAGGGTTGCTCCTTGCTAGCCTTAAACATGTGAACTTCTTCTAGCCCAAGATGGTTGTACCTCGTCAAACCCCTACATATGTTTACCGCTTGACCATTAGGAATGCCCCCCTCATAATGGCTTACCAAGAAAGAAATCACCCCCCCACAATGGATGCTTGCCCTTGCCGATTTTTGCCTATGCTTGATGCACGCTCTCAAAAAGAAATCGGCCCAATCCGGGATCCCTACCCCCTCCGGAAGCATAGTCCACAAACAAAGCCGGATCTTCTCCGGCACTTTGGTGGGTTCTCCCGCGGAGTTGAAAATGGTGGTAAGGAACCTAGTAATTAGGCGGAGTACGGGGTGGGTGATGGCTGACAGTTTGGCATCCTTAGATGGGCCATGGTCATCGGCAATGTTTCCCCACATTTGGTGCATTTTGCCCCTTGGGCACCTAATGTCTACGGGTTGCTTGGTAATTTTTAGGATTTGACGGATTTCGGAAGTTGTGGCATTATGCCAAGTTTGATTCAATCGGAAGCGGTAGGCTTTCTCCTCACCTTCGGGCACATCCAATTCCGACAAGGTGGCTAGAAACTCGTATGCAAAACTCCTATAGGTGTAATCCCAGGAGTTTGGCTCGAGATAAGCCTCTAGCCCTACTTTAGCTAGCATGTCCCTTGTCAGATTGAACATGCCTAAGGCATGGAGGGTGGTTGGGCAAAAGAATTTGGTTGCTACAAGAGGGTGAGTGGATATTTGATCCCAAATTTTCTTATGTTGAGCTTGCATCCTCTCACAACCCATGAACACCGTTTCAACCTCGGTGTCGGGCTCACTCACCGCGGCCCTCTTATTTTTTCCCTTGCCAAACAATTGAGAGATTTTTGGTGCCATTTCTGCAAAGATGTAACAAACAACACACTACAACAATAACAAGCAATCACTCGAAAAGTTTTTCGCTCAAGCACTTCAACAAACACTTGGTGTGCAACAATTTATACACCTCAAAAAGCTAGTGTTTGTTGAATTTCTTTGCCTTACTCAGAAAACTTTATCCAATCCTTACTACACAATCAAGCAAGGGGAAAAGGGAACTCAACCTAAGACTAAAACTAGCCTAATTCGAGCAAAAACCTGAAAATTGATGAAAAAGTCGAGTATTAAAGTTATACCTTTGTTTTTCCACAAGATTCAAGTGCCTTGATGATTAGAAGTAGGTAGGAATCCGATAATTAGCCTTAAAAACCCAACTAAAGACCCGAAAAAGACGAATTTGAGGGGAAAAAATCTAGGTTTTTAAGACGGATTTCTGAGATTTTAGGGTGAGTGAGACTGATTTTGGGGTTATTGAGTGTAGAATAGTGATTAGGATGAAGATTGGGATTGATTTTGATGAAGGTTTTGGAAGATTTGAGTGAGAAAGATGGATTTTTGAGGGATTGGGGGTTGTTTGGTTGTGTTTGTCGTGAAAAACAAAGAAGGGTGTTGGGTGTTTGTTTTGTGAAGAACACGGGCAAAGGCTAAAGCATAAAACGAAATCTGCGCTCGACGCAGGCTGCGTCCTACGACGCAGGCTGCGTCCTTCACTGCCGGATGGTTCTTGCTTTTTCACTTAGCAAAATTTTTGCTAAGTGATCCAAACACCTCCATACTTGCAAATTCACTTCAATGGTCCATAATAACCTCCAATATCTAAATTCCATCGATTCCCGAACTTTTTATCCGTGGCACGCATCCCGAGGCGGCCAAAAACTCGCAAAACTTCACGAAACCGTTAGTAACTTCAAAAAAAAATTTGTTTGATGCAATGTCTAACTAACTTAAAACAACTTAAATGCTAAGATTTAACAAAGACACTTCAAAGAAATATTCACAAGGATAGAGTATGTACATGTTTTGCCGTTTATTTAGAGTCGATGGCTCGACTTAGCTATTTCAAGCTTTTCAACCTTTATAGACCGGGTCTTCAAGCAAGACCTCCTCTTCCCCCTCTCGGGTACATCCTTGGAAGTAGTGCTTGAGACGGTGGCCATTCACTTTGAGGAGCTTTCCATCCCCGGACCCCTCCACTTCAATTGCCCCATGGGTAAACACTTTCTTGACGGTGTAAGGTCCAAACCATCTTGACCTCAATTTGCCCGGAAAGAGCTTAAACCGGTTTTGGAACACAAGAACTTTATCACCTTCCTTGAAACCTCTACGGTTTATCATCCCATCATGCCATCTTCTTGTTTTCTCTTTGTAGATGGAAGAGTTTTCATAAGCATCTTGGCGAATTTCTTCAAGTTCTTGTAATTGAAGCTTCCGGTGCATACCGCTCTCATCTTGGTGTTGATTGAAAGATTTGATAGCCCAATAGGCTTTGTGCTCAACCTCCACGGGGAGGTGGCAAGCCTTGCCATAGATGAGGCGGAATGGGGACATGCCAATGGGGGTTTTGAAAGCGGTCCTATATGCCCACAATGCATCAACTAGCCTCTTACTCCAATCCTTTCTATCCGGATTCACCGTCTGTTCAAGTATTCCTTTAATTTCACGGTTTGAGAGTTCGGCTTGCCCGTTTGTTTGTGGGTGATAGGCCGTGGAAATTTTATGATTCACCCCATATCGTTTGAGAAGGCCTCCAATCACTTTGTTGCAAAAATGGGTCCCCCTATCACTAATGATAGCCCTTGGAAAACCAAACCGAGAGAATATGTTCTCTTGAATGAAAATGGCTACTACTTTGGCATCATCGGTGCGGGTAGGAATGGCTTCGACCCATTTTGATACATAGTCCACCGCCAAGAGGATGTATAGAAAACCACCGGAATTTGGAAAAGGGCCCATAAAATCAATTCCCCACACATCAAAGATCTCACAATAAAGAAGAGGTTGTTGTGGCATCTCATTCCTCTTTGTCAA
>JAIUZE010010227.1:0-32974 GCA_022085475.1 Heliosperma pusillum
TTGATTTTACCAGGGTAGCTCGACCAGCAAGAGAAAGATGTTTTGTGCTCCATCCCGCTAACCTTTTGTTGAACTTCTCCTCAAGATGAGCGAATGTAGCTCTGGTTACCCTACCATTAATGGTGGGTAGACCCAAATACGATCCCAAGTCATCCGTCTGATCAAACTGAAGAACCGAGCTAACCGCATTTCTCGTCTCCAAAGGTGTATTTTTGGAAAAGAAAATTCGGGACTTGGCCATGCTGACTTTTTCTCCAGAAGCGTTACAAAAACAGTTAAGTACCCTGTTGATTACAGTGGCCTGATTGATGCCCGCTTTAGCAAATAGTACCATATCATCCGCAAAGAAGAGGTTGGAGATAGACGGACCCCCCTTGCAAACCTCCAATCTTTGCCACGATTTTGCTCAGACTTCTAAGTCGATCGCTTGTTGCAGCTTTTCTAGGCACATAACGAATAAATAAGACGAAATTGTGTCTCCCTGTCTTACCCCCCTGGTTGGTAAAAATTGCTCTGTGGGCTCGCCATTCCAAGGATCTGCAACCTAGCCGAAGTGACACATTCCATGATTGTATCAACCATAAGATAGGTAAATCCCATATCGAAAAGAGTTTTTCGGATAAAAGACCAGCGCAGCCTATCATAGGCTTTTTCCAAATCGATTTTAATGGCTATATAACCCGTTTTTCCTGTTTTTTTTCTCATTGTATGAATGGCCTCTTGAAATACGACAATGTTATCTGAAATTTGCCTCCCTGGTACAAAACCACTCTGAGTTTCCGAAATGAGATGGGGCAGCACCTTTTTAATTCTATTAGCCAGCACCTTACTTACTATTTTATAGGCTACATTGCATAACCCTATGGGACGAAACTGCGAGATATGTTCAGGAGCTATAACCTTCGGAATTAATACTATGTGAGTATCATTAAAACCCTCCGGAAATCCCTTCCCTTCAAGTGCCTTCATGACTGTTTTACAGACTGTGTCGCGGACTGTAGACCAATTTTTCTGATAGAAAAGGGCTTGGAACCCATCCGGACCCGGAGCTTTGAGGGCACCCATGTCAAAAATTGCTTTCTCGATCTCAATATAATAATAAGGTCTCGTAATCCAGTCCCAGTCCTTATTATTAAATTCTTGGAACAAATCGTAAGGCATAAGGTCACAGGAAATCCCTGAAGATTCCTCAGTATACAGCTTTTTATAAAATTCAACTGCAATTTGCTTAACGGAAACAGGGTCAGTGTACCAATCTCCATTATCATCCTTCAGCGAATTAATCTTATTACGCCATATCCTCACCAGCGTGCTAACATGGAAATATGAAGTATTTCTGTCACCATCTCGAATGAATTCCATTCTAGATTTTTGATACCACAAAATTTCTTCCTGTTCGAGAACGTCATCAAGTTCTTTTCTCAGTTTCGCTTCCAATTTTATCAAACCCCTATCCTGCCTCAGTGATAATTTTTTCTGGCAGCCTTCAATTCTTGCTTTAAGAGATTTTTTTTAAGAAAAATATTCCCAAAAACAGTATGATTCCAATCTTGGAGCTTTATCGACAATCTTTTCAATTGTGGTACCAAATCCCCATCATCTTCCCAATTATCATTAATAAATTCTATAAACTTCTCATGTGTAAGCCAAGCTGCTTGAAAACGAAAAGGACGGAGAATATTACCAATCGGAGCAAACCCATTTGGGGAAATCAGAAGCGGGCAATGATCTGACTGAATGGCTGGTAAATGCTTCACGCTAGCGCCACTAAACATCGTGCTCCAATCGCTGTTGCATAGTGCTCGATCCAGACGAGCACTCTGACTAGTTTCTGGTGAGTTTCCTCTTGCCCAAGTATGAGACGGTCCTGTAAATGCTAATTCAATTAATTCACAGTTTTCAATCCAATTATTGAATAAATCGCATCTCCGCGCCATATTGGCGTCACCTCCATGTCGTTCTTGAATGCTTCTAGTTTCATTAAAATCTCCCGCCATAAGCCACGGTTGCTTATTGATCCGAGCAAACTCCTCAAGTTCCTTCCAAAGTTCTTTGCGATTAGACGGATTAGGACTCGCGTAAACTGCGGAGAAGAACCAGGGTGTCTCACCTCGCCTAGAAATTTCCATGGTAATATACTGCTCATGTTCCGTAATGGGCTGAACGGAGACAAACTCAGTTCTCCAGTAAACCCAAATCCCTCCGCTAAAACCTACTGCATTCACTCGCGCGTGCCCATCAAATCCAATTATATTTCCTATCTTTATTGCTTGGTCTCCCCCCATGTGTGTCTCTAGAAGAGCCACCACCGAAGGCTTATACGTCTTAATTACCTCCTTTAAAGCTGCTATTTTTGCTCTATTAGAACTCCCTTGAATATTCCAAACTAGGCATGAGATAGGGATAGTATTTGGGGTTAAGTTAGGAATTCTGTCTGACATATTAACCGGTACGACAGGTAAAGATGATAGATAAGAACGACTGACAAGTCCTAGCATTTCATTAAGATTCCATGGAATCGACATCTCCACGAGAAGAGGAGAGTTTGCTTTCGGGTGGAGCTCGAATTTCAGGTCCATGCTTGGGGATTCCGGGATCATCACCCCCATGAAGGGTACCACCATCTCCTTCTCCATTGAAATCGTGATTTTTTGAGACGGTGGTATCATGGCTATGTGTGGATGGTCCGGGAGAAACACTGGTTGTGGCATCGTAAAGTCTAGGCGATCGAACGGATGAAAGGACATTGCTCAAACTGCTTGGTTGCTGAATTCGGTGAGGCTCTCTATTTTGCTCTGTTTCTTTCGCTGCTTTCTTTAACGATTGATTGTCAGTATAAGTATTAGTTTGGATATTTCCAATATTGATATTATTACTTAAAATATTAGGAATATTTGAAGAAGTCTGATTATGGGAAATAAGAGGCATGGGATTGGCTGGTTGTTGTTTGCTGTAATTTGGAATCCTAAGTTGAGATTTTGCTACTGATTTTTTTTTGGCACCCAATTTTGATTGATAATTGAAATGTTCAGTTGGAGTAGTTTTAGGAATATTAGTATCCTTGATATGGGAAGGAGAGATATTAGTTTGATTATTTCCTAAAATATTATATTCCGAGTTTTGAAGGATATGGAATCGAGATCCCGTAATACTTGCCTTAGGATTGCCGAATTTGAAAATCGAGTCGTCTCTTCCCGCTAGCTCGGTATTTGTTGCAGTGCCAGTAGACACGGATTGAGGCTTGCGCCTAGGAGGTTTCTTCACAAACATCCAATCTCCGAAGCGTTGTTCCGTAGAATATTGTGTCCCTGTTTTCTCTACTAATTGTTCGGCCATATTAGTATCATTATCATGACTGACTTTATCCGTGGTAGTGGCGACTTTACAGTCTTCAATATTGTGCCCCATCTTGCCACAGTTGAAGCAAATCAATCTAAGCCCCTCGTACTGAATTCTATAAATTTTGCTATTAAGCATAAACCTAGACAACAATGGTTTAGAAACATTAATTTCTACACTCATTCTTGTAAACTGACCCCTTTCTGCTGACGCCGTATTTTTGTCAATACGTATAACTCGGCCTATCTTGTTCCCGATTTTTTTTAAGAAGAATTCGTTAAAGTATTCCACTGGTAGGCTTGGTATTCGTACCCAAGTAGTGAGATATTCAATTTTGTCTTCGATGGGATCGAAATTCGGAACCCATTTACGCATGGTAAGGTAATGGTCATCGATCATCCATGGTCCTTGAGTAATGACATACTCGAAATCTTGGGTTAGCGTAAATCGGGCTACATAATAAGAGTGTCCTAAATCAGTTAGGGTTAATTTTCCCTTTATAGACCATTTCGCATTAAGCTTCCGTATTAATGCTAAGTATCCAATGTTCTTGTCAAACATTTTGATTATTATAGCATTATGCCATGGTTTTCTAATTTGTTTCTTCTCCATCCTAGATAGTCGGATTGTTGGGCATAACGGATCCTCATTGTCAGAGGTCAGGTTCGGATCGTCATCAGAATCCGTATCAAAATCGCTCTCAATACCGCCTGGCATATACCCAGCATTCCCATCTCCACATTGCAGCCTATCGCGCCAGGACATTTGCAGCGGAACCGTACCAATTTGATCAGTCTGTGCAAGATCGCAGGTGATTGTCTGCCCTAATTCATTGCTACTCACGCTCGTGTTCGGTTTCGATGGTAATGCATGAAAATTGCTAATATGCATTGTTTTTCTTTTTGAGTTTTTCATTAAAGGAGGGAATTCAGTTTCCCCGAAGGAATCTTTGGAAGAGTCTCCTCCAACGAAGGTCCTTGTACCGGCATCCGGATCGAGCCCCGGATTAGGGTCTTCCATGGCTGAAGGATTTTGAAGGATTTTATTTTGAAGGATTTTGTCTAGAGAGAGAATCAATTTTTTATCTATAAAGAGGGTAAATTGGGTTGCCTCTGTAAATGTATTATATTATGTGAGACCGTTTCATTTAAGAATTTGTTACTTTTAGAGGAATAAATACATAAACAAAGTCTATATTGTAACATATGCACACTTTATTATGATTATTTGTTTATCGTTTGTTTTAGCACGAATACCAAAAAAGTGGACGGTAAATCTCCCGATTTGATCATTCAATTCTAGTTTAGTTGGGCTTTGGATCGCCTTTGTTTGAGTTTTGTCTTTTGGATCTTGTCAATTTTAGCTCAGATTATTCAGGTCATTTTCGGTTTGGGTTAGTTTGGATCATAATTTTCAAATTTTTATCTTAAACTGAGTCAATTCCTTTTGAATTATGAAATAAGAGAAATGTGAAGAGGCGGGAATAATGTACTTATTTTTCATTTGAAATTCCAGAAAGTGGTAGAGCAGATAGTCTTTAAGGGTGTGTATAAATACCATATGTTGCACATAGAGTGAACATTCTGCGTGTATTTTTTGTTGTTCTCTGAAAATGATTTCAGCAAAGGAAAGTGTTCCAAGAAGGCATAAAAGAGGGTTGCTCGAGGAAGATTAGAGTATCCATCTTTGTCAAGATGAAAAGGATGACAAGGGATGTTTTATTCTTTTGCTTGCATTAGGATCTAATACACCTTTTATGATTTTTCAAAATTTCTCTAAGTTAAAAACGAGAGATCTGGTGATATGTACTTGAGTCTGCAAAACTTGGCATTCTTGGATTAAAGGATGAGATTTTTGGCATAATCACCCTAAGTTAGCAAAGTGTTTGGCCTGGAAGTATGATTCAGAGTCCAGAGAGGGAAATTATGCATATACAACCGCTGCTTGAACCCTTGCAATTTAAGGTAGATCACAAGGTATAATAGGGTAATTACGAAATTCAGGGTACCTTAAGATAGTGTGTTTGTTTCCACACAACCACAAAGGATGATCACATTTTGGAAACTCCTGATCACTTACTTCAAGAATGTGTATTTGTATAAAAAGAATGTGGTTGGGGGTGTGCTTTAAAATTAAGATTAAAAATTGGGATTTATATTTTTGTAAAACAATGGGTAATTAACTGGCTTACATTCTTCTGTAAGTGCCTAAACTTAAACTTGAAAATAATTATTAACTTTGTAGCTGTCCTTCGGAATCTAGTGCTACAGACACGTCATTTTCAGAAATTCGAGATCGGAAGTTAAATCCTTCCGATTTTTTTACTGAAGGAAATAACTTACAATATCTCAAGTGGTACAAAGTAAGCTAACTGATTTGGATAGAGATATTAGTTGCAATTTATTACGTAGTAGAGGTAAACAAAATACTTGGAGGACAACTCCTACTTCATTTGATTTGAACGACAGTTCCTCCTCCTTGACATTTGCCATCAAATTTTTTTCCGTTTTCTATAATAGGGCATCTATATTGTTCAAAAACAATTAATATTAAATGTGATGCGGCTTCGAAAGTTGACTCACTTGGAGCTCGAGTATAGGTACTAAAGGAAGATAATGCTCAAACTTCTCATTCATAATAAGTCAGTATAAATACAAGACTACGAAAGATTACAATACAATATTCTGGGCTACAAACTAGGAAACCATATAAACTAATATAGGTAACAAACTAAGTACTACAATGATTACATATATTCTATCACAACCCTACAGTCAAAACAGGAGGATCACAGACATTGAAACCGTCCCGAAAATCATCAAAAAGAACCAAAGGAAGGACCTTCGTGAAAATATCCGCGATTTGATAACGGGAGGGAATATGACGAACTCGTACTTTACCCTGTTCGAACTTTTCACGGACAAAATATATAATCATTTCAATATGCTTTGTCCATTGATGTTGTTCGAGATTAACCTAAAGATAGACGACACTCACGTTATCGAAATAAACGAGTGTAGCCATGGATATAGGAACATGTAGATCAATAACAAGGTTTCGTAACCAGCATCAATCGGAGACCACGTTGGCGACTCCTCGATACTCGGCCTCAGCACTAGATCGGGATAATGTAGTGATAATTGTAATATTTGTGTGATTTTATCCCCTCATTTGGCTTGGTTTTACATGTTATTTCCACTATTTGTAGTGATTTTATGCGCTAATCCCGTGTTGTAGTAGTTTTGTGTGCTTTGTCTTGTCTTATAGGAAATAATACGGCTTCTGCGACTTTTCCTACCTTTTGTACTCATCTCAACACTCGGAGTTATAAGAAACAAGTCTATGGAGATATCACTAGCCTTACCTAGTAGGGACAACCATGGTGAGTCGGAAGTGTCCATAGAACCTATTTTACAAAACACCCAAGACATCCACGACCCAAGCTCGTCTCATAAGTTTCCCCCACTTACTCATCAATGTGAATTATGTGGAGGGGTAGGCCATATCTCTCAAATATGTTGGAATAATGTCATGCAAACCCACACATTCCCAAACTCAACTCCTCAATTTCAAAACCCATATATGTACTACCCACAAGGCTTTCGCCCACATCCATACTTTACTTCGCCCATTAGCCAAGCCATGGCTAGGATGGAGGCCAAGTTAGTACAAGTGATAAAAGCCCAAAATGGATCAACCGCAAAATTTGTTGCCACAACAAACACCCTCCATAGCAACATCAACACTCTACAAAGAAAAATTGCCCAACTCACCCCATCTACTTCTAAACAAACCCAATCAAAGGGATAAGAACCTCAAGTGGTCACTATAAATGTCATTCAAGAAAACCACCATGAGAATGTGAAAGAAGAGGGTAGGGGAACACTTCACTTATCTCTTGATCCATCATCATGGGATCATGACTTAAGAGTTCTAAAAAACCTAATGGAGGTAGTTTCAAGAGAGTTGCGTGATTTAGAGGATAGTAACCTATGTAGGGATGGGGATGGTATCCTAGCTTGTGAGAGAATCTCACCAAAGAAGGCAAAGACTCAAGTTCTGATTCCCAAGTTCAAGTTGCCACATGAATTTCATAGCCAAGAAACTTCTTCCAATAAGTCATCTACAAAATCAAAGAAAGATTTGGAGCATGGGTTGGAACATATTGTTCATGATGGTCAAAGGGCTACTTGAAACTCAAAATTTCATGATAGCACAACTGCATGAATAGTTCAAATTAAACAGAGTAATGATGTAATTGAAAGACTTGAGACCAAGCTTGATTCTAGCTCCTGACAAAGTTTTCCTTGCCGATCCCACGAAATTTGTCAAATTTTTTAATGAAGGTGAGACCATTTCATCACCTAAATTAAAAGATCCAGGTAGTTTCTCTATCTCATGTACTATTGGCTCTTACTTTATCGAAAGTGTGCTTTGTAACCTTGGTGATGGTATTAGTGTTATGTCATTTGACACATATCTCGAGGCACCCACAATTGCCTTGAGACAAACAAGTTCCACTCTACAATTGGCGGATGGCTCTTCAAAACGAATGGTAGGAATAGTGGAAGATGTACCCGTTCGAGTCGGTAATTTCATAATCCCGGTTGACTTTTATGTTCTATTCTCAACTGGAGGGTCCGACTCATCTATCATCTTGGGAAGGCCATTTTTGCATTCCGCATGAGTGATCATAAACGTTAAAGATGGAACAATGACTTTAGAGGTGGGAGAATCAAAACTCATTTACAACAAAAGCATTAATAGTACCACTTCTAAAGCATGCCAACCCAACAAAGGTTCCTCCCAGGAACTCCACTTTTATTAATTAACATTGTTAGGGTCAATAAGAGTCTTGTTGAAGGAATTAAGATGAGGAAAGGAGGTACAATTGAGAAACCAACTCAAGACAAGGAAACTAAAAGCTTGGATTCAAGGGAGCTCAATTCCCAAAAGTGCTAGAGGAGATTATCAAAGTCTAGCATGACTATAAAATGCGCTTCTCGGGAGGCAACCCGTGGTTTTATGATTTTTAGACATTATTTTAAAGACTATTTAAACGTTTTCAATAATTTGGTTTTGAGGTAATAGTTAAGACACTTATTTGCTTGGTATTTTCATCATTTTAGTTAGAAACAAAAAATTGTTTGTCGAAATTATGAGATGAAAACAACAAATTGAGAAGAGACTTGAATGGAGACGAATTCTTAGCAAATGTCACGAACTCCATCGGGTTTGATAAACCTGATAGGGGACGTAACAAAAAAGAAAAAAACACGAGTTCATCAAGCTGAAGTAAGTGCGTAGAATTGATCAACCCTGATCGAGGATGCTAAGCCCGATCGGGAACGTAGCGAGTCTGACACACAACTTATAACTAAAACCCGTCGAATGTCATTGTGTTCTTCATCATATTTTCGTGGCTTTCTTACTCTTCACACTCATTTTTGTACTCTTTTTCTCACATAACTCACTTAATCTAGCATATTATTTATTAATCGTCATCATATTGTTCTTGTAATCCCTTCCACGTAAGTAATCTATGTTTAAAAGTTTTGATTTACTCTTGTTTGATTGATTTTTCAGATTTTCACCAAACCCTAACTTCAATTTGGGGGTTTCTGATTTTGTGAATTTCTAGTATGTTAGATGAGTTTGTATGGAACTATAGTTGTCTAAGAGTAAAATAAAGCTAGCTAGTGATGATTTGGAAGTAATTAGGATGCTATTTACCCAACAATTGAAACTTGAACTTGAATTTTTCAGAAAAATGGCACCAAAGAAGAGCAACAAACCACCAACTAAGAGAGCTAGGACAACAGAGAAAGAGGAAGGAAGTCGTGCTCATGACACAGATGTGGAAATGCATAGGCGATCCCGAACAATGGAATGCATGATCCTTCATTTCCCGATGTAATTTTTGCTTTCCAAAACCAACTAAATTTTTGAATGCCGAATCTTTACGAGAAATGGGTCTTTACCAACATTGTAAAGCCTTGTTTAGGGTTCTATACATGAATTATGCATTAAGATTAACTTCAAAACTTACCCGCAATTAACATTGGAATCCCCGAGTTCTTTTGAGTTTCATAGGAAAAAACAAGAAGGGTTTGTTATGAATTTTAGTTTTTGGTTGTGCAATGAAAGTTTTAACCTCTCCTTAGAGGATTTTGCTGGAATTTTAGGTTTTTTTCATTAAGGTCTACTTACCGAGTCCCCCTCACATTATGACCCATCTACTACTTGGAGTAGTTTTTCTACTTATTGCCGTTTGACTAACTGGAACCATGTGCCTCACATCACATTCATCACCCCGCCATTAGAATTTGGCAAAGATTCATGGGGTGGACTTTCTTGGGTCGACCGGAGCCACATCTAGTTATAAGGCTAGAAGTAAAGATTTTGCGGGGATTTTTGATTGTTAGTGGGGATCAACCTTGAAAAATTGATGTAAAATAAACCAAACTATTTTACTTTTCAGAGATAATATTGCAGCGGAAATAAAAACAATATAAAAAGATATGAATTAGTTAAGACAATCTCGCAAGATCACTCAACTAAGACTTGAATTAGACAAGTGATCTCGCAAGACAACTTGACCAACTCGTGTGTAAACTCTCAACCTCGCAAGATATCAAGCAAACACAAATTCAACCTCGCAAGGAAGAATGGTTATTATTTCCCTCTCGCAATAAGTAAATAATAGAACTTAAAGCTCGCAAGCTAATAAGAACAAACAAATAATAACTTGAATTTAATTCTCAATTGTGTGAATAATTCAGATTACAAAGCTCGGTATTTATACTACTAGTACTTACCTTAAAATAGCTAGATAGAAATTAGGAAATAGTGTGAACACTACCTTATTATAATAAGATCACCACACTATTTTATTCAAATTAGTAAAACAGTAATTAGCTGCTGCCAATTGTGTTGTTGTCCTTCCTCCATGTTATCAAGATTTGAGCCCATTTTGAAACCTTCAGAAATGTGAGTCACATTTCGACTAATCAAGATTTCATTTTCATTTTCTTCTAGTGCTCCCACATCATTCTCCCCTTATTTTTGAGAATTTGACCTCAAATTATCGTCATCCAAGTATGGTGACAAATCCCCAACATTGAATGTTGCACTTACACCTCCATACTCACTCGGCAATTCTAACTTGTATGCATTAGTCCCATATCACTCAAGTATCTTGAATGGTCCATCGACTCTAGGCATCAATTTATTCTTCCTCTTTGATGGAAATCGCTCCTTTCTCAAGTGTAACCACACTAAATCTCCAACATTGAGAACATGCTGTTTTCGATATTTATTCGCTTTCTCCTTGTATTTAGCATTTGATTTCTCGATTTGTGCTCGAACTTGCTCACAAACACGAAGAAACGCAACTTGTCTTTCCTTAGCTTCGAAACTCAACACATCTTTCTTTGTTATTGGAACCAAATCAATAGGAAGATACGGATTCACCCCATAGACAATCTCAAATGGTGATCTCCCCGTCGTCATTGAAGGTGTTCGATTATAAGCAAACTCCGCGTGAGCTAGCTTAACATCCCAATCCTTGGTAGTCTTACTAACCAAACCCCTCAACAAGCTTCCCAAAGTTCTATTTGTCACCGCGGTTTGTCCATCAGTTTGTGGATGGTGAGACGTACTAAATAGCAACTTTGTTCCAACCAACCTCCATAATGTCTTCCAAAAATAGCTTAAGAACTTAACATCTCGACCCGACACAATAGTAAGAGGTATACCATGTAATCGAACAATCTCTTTGTAATAAAGTTCAACAACTTTTGTAGCATCGTCGGTTTTGTGACATGGAATAAAATGAGCCATCTTCGAAAATCGATCCACAACAACCATATTCGAATCCTTTCCTCTTTGAGTTCTAGGTAAAACAAGTATAAAGTCCATACTAACCTCGTTCCATGGTTGTGTAGGCACGGGTAAGGGAGTGTATAATCCCTTCTTGAACGTGCTCTTTGACTTTTGGCACACCACACACTTTGATTTCAACAACAACACATACATCCGACCCTTACGAAACTGAGATACCTTCGCAAGACATCCAAGTTAACACCGATAAATGCCTTTATTAAAATCCCAACATCCTAACGATATCATTAAACAATATAAACAAGTATACCAACTTCATTAGTAACACTTACCAACACTCTTCCTTGAACAATATCTTAAAACTCACCAATCATATCAAACTCAACCTCTCTGTAGATACCTCATTTCTACACCTTCCGCCAACTACCCAGTGATGATTGGGCCGCATGTTTGGTACGCGGAATGATTTATGACAATTCGTAAATTTATCGTCAAGTGATAGCTCAAACACTTGTGTCTACCCCTTGGTCGTCATCTACGCACCGGTACGGTCGTTTGACAGTCATTAGAGTTCATTTGGAGTACGGGTCGAAAACCGCTTCATTTTCTAGAAACCGTTTTAAAACTCCGAGTCGGAACGTTCTGATTATTTTATTATATATTTTCATATTCTATCTTTTTAATAAAATTATCTCGTATTATCTTCTTAAAAGGGAATTATAGATCAACCACAATTCCGTAATATAACCTTTGGGGAAACGACGCAGCAGGTGCTGCGCCTCTTTGAAGGATCGCAGTCCTGCTGCGCCTTTTCCCCAGTCGGTTCTTTCCAAAGTTTGAGTTGTTCTACGACTCTTCCACATTTTCGGCTATAAAAGGAGAGCTCCGTTCTCACTTTTAAAGTACGCGAGTGTTCCGCCTGTTCTTCTTCTCTCTTTGCATTCTAGACCTTGCTCTAAGCTATCGCCTATATGCTTGATCAATCGACCACGTAAGCTCAAATCCTTATGGGTACCTGTCACGTTTGCATTTGACCGACCAATTTGACCACTACACTTTAATCAACTTAATCAATCTTTAGTCCTTTAACAAGGGCACTTTCTGCATATATTCAAGTCGAGCTATCGCTAAATCATAACTTAGCCAATCTCGTTTCGTCAACATGTAAGTCTGAGGGTGTAAATCCCGTCTTTTATTTATTTGTATTAATTTTATTCAATCAATTTAATTTAAGATCTACGTCATAAATAGATTCAAATCGATTTCAAATTAAACCCTTTTCATAAAACCTTTTCAGTAGTGATCAGACGTCGAGAAAGAAACGCAGAAGCATCTGTGCCTCTTCGAAGAGTCGCAACACCTACTCCGCCTCTTCCAGAGGTTGTCTGCTCCTGCTCTTCTTCTTCTTCCTCTGGCTTCTACGTCTTTTGTTTTCGTTTTCTTACTTTTTTTTATTCGTACATAAAACGTCTTATTCTTGGCTTAAATCCCTAATAAGTCAATATTAGCGGGTTTTCGTTTTAGAATCAAATATGAGTTTTAGAGGTTCGATTTGCTCATATCAAGTCTCTAGATTTGTTATTGATACAATTAGTCTTGTAATTTAATTAGTTAAACCACTTTCACATGAGTTTTAGGTCGACAATTAATCGCAAATACCAACGAACATTAACTGATTGTGATTCTGGCTTCACAGCCAGAACCCAACTCGAGAACAGACGCACTAGGTGATGCGCCTCTTCCAGGAGCTGCGTCTGTTCTGGGCTGGTTTCTGTCTCTGAACTTCCATTATCGTTTCGAAGTAGCTTTAATTATATATTTATTGGCCTTTTGTAAATCTGGTACCTAATGTTTTTCTTTTTGCCCAAAAACTCCTAATTTTCACCTTTTTTTGTCTTATGGCACCAAATTGGCATTTCCGTAAAACAAAAAAGTCAAACTACCTTCTTGACTTAACGGAAAATGTATAGAACTTCATCCAACATTGATATTGCTAACCCAAGTTCCCTCAAATCTCAATTTATCCCTCTATTTTTCCTTCATTTTAACCCCTTCTCTAATTTTCCTCCACAATAACCTTAATTACATTATCCTATAGTCTCTTCACCTCTTCTTTGTGGATGAATGACCTCATCCTATTACAAAATTGATAATAGAATGATTAAAAACAGAAAGCGCTATACATAAACAATAAATTTGGTACCAAAATTTCAATTTTAATCAAGATTACAAAATCGGTGCAAGAATAGTTATTAAATTAGAATTAATAAGGCCAAATAGATAACTAAAATACTAGAAATTTTTACAAAAATAATGAAATTGATAACACATTTGATTAAAAAATTGGGGTTTTAATAAATAATATTAAAGACAGATAGTAATACCTTATTGATCATGCAAGTATAAAGAAGAAAGAGTTTGTAATTTATTAGTATCAACTAATGGATGAAGGTCAGAAATTGATGAAGTTACAAAACTGAGTGAGAGGGTGAAGAGGATTAAATATTAACAAGTGAACAATTCATATAAGCATTTTCCGTTAAGAAAAGACGGAAGTTTGACTTTTTTGACGGAAATGCCAATTTGGTGCCATAAAACAAAAATAGATAAATGTTAGGTGTTTTTCGGCAAAAAAATAAAAATTAGGTACCATATTTACAGAAGGCCTAAATGTTAGGTGCTATCTAACAAAAAATCCATTTATTTCACTATTAACCTTAATATCGCTGCTAATCTGTTCGTTTAGTTTCCTAATTCTTTCTTTTCTTTCAAACCTTTGTTTTGGATATATTTCTGACATATATCCCATAATCAATGTAATCCGTTGTAAATATTATTTAACTATTGTATTGTATGATTTATTTACCTTGCTTTTCTTATATAATTCAATCCTAAATCCCAATTCGACATAATTAAGTGTTAAATTACATGTTCACCGACGTAGTCTAATTCACATGCTAGGGTTAAGACGTTGAATGTTGCATTGCATGCATACAATCGATAACATATCAAATACGAATGATTTCCCTAATTATTAGTAGAGGCCGCTATCGAGGCAGGCGGGATTAGATGTTCGATTAAAGAACTTCCTAATACGTACCCTCACCCCTTGCTCCGTATCTCTGTGATCATCCTTGTTCATTGGCATCTATGAGAGTCATTCTAGACATAGAATGCTAAGGGTAACGAGTTCTTAGTGTTCATGCCATCACTTTATGTCTTGACATGGCATAAGGTATTCGAACAGTTCCAATTTCCCACAAAAATTGGTGGCGACTCCACAAAATGCGTATCACTACGCCTGTTCCACCCGTGGTCCCGTCGTGCACCACAGTCTCACATCATAATATTCCAACACTAACACACATACATCACCAGAACTAAGTCATCGCCACCATACCCACATTAATAGATCCAAACCTGTCGCTATTTCTTATGCTATCATTATGCGATACTACAATTCTACCTCCCTTAAAAAGAACTTCGTACTCTAAGTTCGCTTATATTCAGACCATTAACATTATTACTATTTATCATGCTTTCCACCATACCAAAATTACTATTCTTACATAACTAAAACCGATCATCACCAAATAACTAATAATACAACTCAACATTCATGCCTATAATAATACTTTAACGACATACTAATTAAAAAAAAAACAATTCACTTAATTTTACCAACCAATCACCATACTGTCTAATTATTTCACATAACAAAGTTACTGCAATGAGACAACCCGTTCTCCTCAAACGCTGCTACGCCCTCTAACCTCATTCATCATTAACTCTTACTTTTTTTCATTTATTGCCATCATCCCGTCTTAGCCAAAATTGCTTATTACCCTAACACCAACACCGCCAAATATACCAAAATCCCAAGCACCAATCGTTCCTCACCTCCCCTAGAATCAACCCGAAATTCTCAACAGGAACATTAGAGCAATCATTTACCACGATTACTCATAACACCCTTCTGGACTCTCGCCCTATCTCGACCGCATAACACTCAACCTAAAATCCTCGTCCACCCAAAATACTAAATTTCATCCTCGCTCGAAACGAATCCATCCCCTCAAACATGATACACTCTAACACCATACCCTCATAAAATATTCCAAACGATAATGAACCATTTACAACCTCAAACACACCATAATCAAATCTCATGACTTCCTCATACCCCTTTAAGTCCAAATTAAACATCTCAATCCACATGCGAAATACCTCAATGATCACGCCTTTCGACCAACATCTAAAAGAACAAGGAACTCAACAATAACGACTGATAAGTCTCCAGTGACTAGACTTTACTCTTAAACCCACAAGACAAAAACTAACAGAACGATAACAATAAAATACGACCACCATATATATGCCCAACACATGATTACTGCAAACTCTCAGAACTCGATACTCTAACGAACTCACGGAGACTCGCATTATCACATGATCGCCATAATATACCACCAAACTAATGACACTATTACACAACAGAAGACTATACAAACCATGATAAAGATAACCTCATTCGACACGCACATACTACCAATACTTCCCCCAACACTTGTCCATAAGTGCTACACTAAAAACCCTCATATCTCAGTCTACTTAATCCATCATACGAGTAACAAGCTAATAATAACACATAGGCAATCCTAATAAGAAAGCTAGATTCCAATATATCCCAAATGTTACCCTCAAATCCACGCAACTACGACACATTACTCTCTTTTTGCTCACAAATCGACATTCCTACCACCCACTACCAGAAAGGTTAACCCGGAAACCCAACTAATTAGGAACTACCACCTCGACACCTTACATTCCCTTACTAACATGGAAACAAACCGTAAAACCATTACACTTAAAACTATCTCCACACTTAACTATAACATATATCAAATAATACTATAATCTTCGCCTAACTTCCTCAACTCAAACCATAAAAAGCCCTCCTCCATCAACCTCTCTCTCCCCGCAAAATGACTCACAAGGTACTAAGACTAATATCTCAAAAGGTACTCACAAGGTACTAAGACTAATAAGCTCTTTCATCACAATCCCATGTAAGATTCCAATATAGACCAACAATACCATCTAGATATCTATTCAAAATTCCACATTGGAATCTCTTATCTCCCAATTACTTCTGCCTAAAATTTCAAATCGCCAAATTATATGATAGCCATATTCGATCAATATACCACCCAATGCGCATACATCTCACACAAATCACCCTTATAGTACTTCTGAGGTCATAGACGATTCCACCAAAATTTTCACACCCTCTCTTTGATTACTATCCGACAATTTCCCACAAAAGGTCATTTTCTAATATATACTCCCTCCTATCCAATCCGATGTACCCATTTGCTTTTGGGTGGTTTTCGAGGCAACAATTTGACCGCGTTTTTCTTCCTTTATATATTGTTGGTGTATGGGGGAGTAAAGGGCAAAGTAGAGTAGAGATAAGTTAGTTGTTAGTTTATTTAGTTGAAGATTAGTTGAAGGAATTTGTTTGTTTTATTGATTTGTTATTGATTTTGGTTATACTTGGATGATCCAAAATGGGAGGGGAGGTCCTCTATTTATAGGGCTCCTCCTCCTTCTTCTACATCCTAAGAACACTCTAGAATGGAACATTCTAGAGTTGTCTAGACATTAAGACTCTAGACTTCTTTTATACATACATGATATCTCTAGAAGGTTCTAGTTTTCTCTAGAGCATTCATGACCCTTCTAGAGTATTCTAGACTATTCTAGTAACTACATGAGTATTCTAGCACATTCTAGATGTTTCTACATTATTCTATAACATTCCGGAACCTTCTAGAACATACCGGGACCTTCTAGAACTTTCCGGAAAAGTCTCATATTTTAACACTCCTCCTTGAGACTTTTGAAGTGACGCCAAGTTTCATCCTTAAAAACTCGAACCTTGTTGTTGGTAGAGCCTTGGTTAAAATATCAGCTAATTGGAACTCGGATGGGCAATGGATAAGTTCCACTTCCTTTTCTTGCTCGGCATCACGAAGTGCATAGAACCTCACCTTCATATGTTTTGTCTTGCTGAAGCAAACTGGATTTTTAGCAATGACGATTGCTGACTTGTTATCCACCATGACTTTAGTAGCTTCATCTTGCTTATAGCCTAGGTCGTCAAGTATCTTCCTTAGCCATATTACTTGATTGACCGCTGCGGAAGCTGCAACATACTCGGCTTCTGCTGTGGATTGTGCTACAATATCTTGCTTCTTCGAATTCCATGAAAACACCCCTGAGCCGAAAGTAAAGGCATAGCCAGAAGTACTTTTCATGTCATCTACTGATCCTGTCCAATCACTGTCGGAGTAGGCCAGCAATCTTGGATTGTTGCAAGGTTGGTAAAATATTCCAAACTCTAGAGTACCCTGGAGATATCGAAGTACTCTTTTTACGGTTCCCATGTGAACCTCACTTGGGTTGCTCATAAATCTTGATAATAAGATTGTGGCGAACATAAGATCGGGTCTTGTAGCCGTTAGGTAGAGTAAGCTTCCAACCAAACTTCAATATTGTCTTAGATCAACTTCTTTTGATCCATCGTCTTTAGACAATTTCTCATTCACGACTAGAGGAGTAGAAACCGGCTTACAATTTTCCATCTTGAACCTTTTGAGGATTTCCCGAGCATACTTAGTTTGAGAAATGAAGATTCCATCTTCTGCTTGATGGACTTCCATGCCAAGGAAAAAATTCATTAAGCCCAAATCCGTCATTTCAAACCTTTTCTTCATCTCCTCCTTAAATGTAAGGATCATTTGGGCATTGTTTCCTGTGACAAGGAGGTCATCAACATAGAGAGAAACGATAAGAAGATCACCTTGTTTTTTCTTCACATATAGTGTATGCTCATTTTTACTCCTCGTGAATCCTTGCTGAAGGAAGTAAGAATCGATCTTGCTGTACCACGCCCTTGGAGCTTGTTTGAGGCCATATAAAGCCTTTTTCAGCTTGCACACCTTTTCTTCATTACCTTGTGTGACAAAGCCTGGAGGTTGCTCGATATATATCTCCTCCTCGAGCTCTCCATTAAGGAAGGCAGATTTGACATCAAGTTGATAAATTTTCCATCTTTCTTGAGCAACTAGAGCAATAAGAGTCCTTACAGTATCATGACGAGCAACTGGAGCAAATGTATCTCCGTAGTCTATTCCAGCTTGTTGGGAGTATCCTTTGATGACCAATCTTGCTTTGTGTTTATTTATGGAGCCATCAGGGTTTAATTTTGTTTTATAAACCCATTTAACTCCAATCACCTTTCGCTCCTTAGGCTTATCAACCAACTCCCAAGTGTTGTTCTTCTTTATCATGTTTATCTCCGTCTCCATTGCTTCTTGCCACTCTCTGTGTTTTGAGGCTTCATCGTAGTCTCTTGGCTCCTCAATAGCAAAGTAGCATCTCTCGCACTCCTCTGCATCTAAATGAATAATGGGACATTCCGCATAAATTTCGGAGAGATTTTTCTTACCTCGTGGTCCCGTAGCATTCTCTGAATTTTCATTTGAGGGTGGAGAAAGTGCTTGCATTGGAGTTGATGGAGGTGTAGGAGAATCATTGTTATTCGGCGTAGCATCATCATCACCACATGGATGTTGATGATCAGGAACTACGGTCACATTTCTTTCCACCTTCTTTTCTTCCCAATTCCATATTGCATCTTCATCAAACTCCACGTCTCGGCTTATCATGATTTTTTGCGTATTGAGATTGAAAATACGGTAAGCCTTTGATTTTGAGTCATAGCCAAGAAGTATACCTTTCTCTGCCTTATCATCAAGCTTGCTCCTTTTTTGTGCTGGGACGTGAGCATAACAAACTGAGCCAAACACTTTTAAATGCTTAGCCGTTGGTTTTTTACCGCTCCAAGCTTCTATTGGAGTCCTCCCTTTGACCGCCTTTGTTGGGAGTCTGTTGAGCAGGTATACGGATGTGTAGACAGCCTCAGCCCAAAATTTCTTCGGCATTTTCTTTTTGGCCAACATGCATCTGGCCATCTCCATCACTGATCTATTCTTTCTTTCGGATACCCCGTTTTGCTGTGGAGTGTATCCTGCCGTGAGCTGGTGTTCTACACCCTCTTCTTCACAAAAATTGTCAAATTGTGAAGAAGTATATTCTTTCCCGCGGTCGGATCTAATCATCTTTAATTTGCACCCGCTTTGATTTTCAGCGAGAGCTTTGAATTTTTGAAAGACTTGGAATACTTCTGATTTCTCTTTCATAAAATATACCTAAGTCATTCGAGTAAAGTCATCAATAAACAGGATAAAGTACCTGTTTCCTATATGAGATAGAGTTCGTTGAGGACCGCATACGTCTGTGTGAACAAGCGCTAGTTTTTCACTTGCTCTCCATGCTTGGCCCTTTGGAAATGGTTGACGGTGTTGCTTTCCAAGTTGACAAGGCTCACATAGCTCCTTTGTGATTTGAATCATTGGAAAGTCTCGCACAATATTTTGTTTGTGTAAATCGGCCAAAGCACGCAAGTTGAAGTGTCCATACCTTCTATGCCATAGCCCGGTTTCCACCACGTGAGCTCGATTTGATGACTCCTCGCCATACTTCCATTTTAAGAAGAAACTTTTGTTTTCCATTGCGACTTTAGCGATCTCCTTATTTCCCGGATCATATATGGTGCAATGATTATTCGCAAAGGTAAGTGAATAACCATTCTTTATCATTTGTGCCACGCTTAGCAAATTTTCAGCAAGATCCGGAACAAGAAGCACATCTTTAATGTATTTCGTACCTCTCTTTGTTGGAACAATGATTGTGCCTTTGCCCTTCGATGTCAGAACTTCACCATTCCCCATACGGACCGGAGTTTGGACGGAGGTATCCAACTCGCTAAAGATGCTTGAATCATTCGTCATGTGACTCGTACAACCACTGTCAATTAGCCACCTACTTTCTTTGTTGGAAGTGTTTGCTTGACCGGCATAGAAAAGATGCTCATTATTGACACTGCTTGAATAATGAGCTTGGTCATTGGACTCCGTTTGTTTTTGTCTACAATCTTTCTCAATGTGCCCATATTTTTTGCAATGGTAGCATTGAGGCTTACCTTTAAAATAACAATTCTTTTCGGCATGGTTGTTCTTTCCACAAATGCCGCAAGGAGAAAACTTTCCCCTTGATTGAGACATTTGTTTATTGTAACTGCCACCATCATTGCTCTTCTTCTTCCACCCTTTTGAGTCGGAGCGTTTAGCTTTATGCATTGATGAAAACGCATCCTCAGAGGAAGTTTCTTGATTTTTGAACTTCTGCTCATGGGCATGTAAGGATCCAAGTAGCTCCGTGACGGTGAGCTTCGATATATCCCTTGATTCTTCAATAACGGTGATAATCATGTCAAACCTTTTGGTTAAAGTCACAAGAATTTTCTGCACAATTCTCGTGTCTGAAATATCTTCACCGTATGTCTTCATTTGATTAACTATCTCCATTACCCTCGAAGAGTAAGTATGTATATCTTCGTTCTCCCTCATCTTTACATTTTCAAAATCTTTTCTTAAGATATTTAGACGTATTGCTCTTATTCTTTCATCTCCATAGAATTCCTTGTGAAGTGAATCCCATGTTTCTTTTGCGGTAGATGACCGCATTATTTTTGGGAAAATGGTCTCCGAAACGGCATTAAGGATGAAGGACAAGGCTTTGGCGTCCTTTAACTCATCCTCATCTATTTTCTTTAAGGATGCTTCGGTGGTTTGATCACCTTCTTGTTGTTTTTTAGGACCATTTTTCCACCACTTTCCATAGTGCATTTGCTTTTAAGAAAAGCTCCATTTTAATGCACCAATAGTCGTAATTTTCTCCTCCAAAGATTGGAAGAGTAGGAGATAAAGTGTTTGATGCGGAAGCCATAGTTTTATTTTGTTGCCCTTAAGATCTTTAGAGCTCTGATACCACTTGTTGGTGTATGGGGGAGTAAAGGGAGAAGTAGAGTAGAGATAAGTTAGTTGTTAGTTTATTTAGTTGAAGATTAGTTGAAGGAATTTGTTTGTTTTATTGATTTGTTATTGATTTTGGTTATACTTGGATGATCCAAAATGGGAGGGGAGGTCCTCTATTTATAGGGCTCCTCCTCCTTCTTCTACATCCTAAGAACACTCTAGAATGGAACATTCTAGAGTTGTCTAGACATTAAGACTCTAGACTTCTTTTATACATACATGATATCTCTAGAAGGTTCTAGTTTTCTCTAGAACATTCATGACCCTTATAGAGTATTCTAGACTATTCTAGTAACTACATGAGTATTCTAGCACATTCTAGATGTTTCTACATTATTCTAGAATATTCCGGAACCTTCTAGAACATACCGGAACCTTCTAGAACTTTCCGGAAAAGTCTCATATTTTAACATATATAAATTTTTTTTATTAAAAATATAATTTTATGAAAGATATTTCCGTAACAAAACTAAATATGTTATTAAATTTTCCGATGTATAAACGGTCAAACTTTTGAAAGTTTGACCTCTAAAAAGTAAATGGCTACATTGGATTGAATAGGAGGGAGTTTAATATTATTTTATCACTAAGATCTCCCATCCTCTCATTCGAAAACAATTCCATCTTTCATTATCTCTTCCTTACCAAATTATGTCATTTGCGTCATCCACACTTGCCTCAAGCTATGCTCCTCCAAATATCCCTCTTCTACTTGCCTCCTTCTAACTCAAGTATTCCTAATGCAAATAATTTCGCGATTCATAAAATCTTTTTATTTACATCTTTCTATAACCTCTGCTAATCTTAGCTTTACCAATTCGCTATTTACATTTCTTCCAATTCGCACCAACTACAACTACTCAATCCAAAGATTCACTCTCACTACCTAGTCCCCCAATATCGCGACTACCTTCTTATTACCTCAAATTCCAAACTCAACAGCACGTCGCCACAATCTTCTAATCATACGCAATAATAATTTCTTTACACACTATTTTTCTTCATTTGGTACTAATACACCCAAACAAACAACGAAACTCATCATATATTATTATTATTATTATTATTATCCATCCTTAGCATACCTCTCAACTATGCTTACCCCATATCATGCTTTCCATTATATTTCATCTCCACAATTGCCTCTTAGTTAACCGATTTTTCATCAAAACCATACAATCCAAGTCCTATTTACACAGCAGACTAAGCTCTCTACGTCCCATCATCATTACATTCCTTACTATCGATTCTCATTTCATATATCTCTAATCAAGTCAAACATTCCAATTTACCTCTATATTTTACTTATATTCCCATTTGTAACCATTGATGCCTCTCTTCTCAATCCTCACTTCATACATTCCATTCTCACATTATTATTTATGTGACACCCCGCGATTTAGCAGTAAAGTAAACACATAGATTTGCAGCAGAAAACACGAGATTTTAAAAACTTTAAAAGCAAAACCGCGAATGTCACTATGCTACAAAACCAAAACTTAATTTAATAAATCGTTTATACAAATTGTATCTTAAATAAATAAAAGGGACATAGATCCCTTGATAAAACACATTGAAGATAATAAACTAATAAAAACTACACGCTAAGGGTGAATCGCTATAAGAACAACGCTCGATAGCTCACTCGCCACAACCCCATGAAACCACCAACCTGCAACACGTACATTCATTAAAAATGAATTTCAGAGTCAGTGGGGAGTAACTCAGGGTTCTCCCAGCCATATCAAATCGAAACGCACATAAATAAGCATATAATCATGTATCATCATGCAAACATATATATCATGCCGGATGTGAGAATAGCATTATGATAATAGCAATATACGAGTAAAGGAAGCCATCATCCATCATCATCATGCAATACACGACTCGGAGAAGACTCCCCTTGACAACCATATAGAACACTAAGGGCTTGCATCTCACCATTAGCGACACATGCTTGAGAAAGTTTGGGACTCGACATACAAACCAATCATAGGTATCCAATCAATCAAGTATACAATCCATCATATGATCAAACATAAGCATACACACTATCACGGTAAATGACACGCACTAGCACCATGTACATAGCAAGTTTGATCAAACACGTCCACAAGATAAACATTTCGTATCAGAGCCTTTATAGATTTGATTAATTTACCCGTAAAAGATATGCAAAGTCATGATTATGTGTTGGGTTTGTTCGAGTGATGGCTGTGAAAGATTAAATTTGAATGCTGATCGAATTTCTGCAAATGCTCACTGCCCTTGTCTTTCCTACTATGTTAATTATTGTTGTTCTTTATTCATACTGGAAATGTTGGTGGGCATCATGTTGGCAAAAGACACGTACAAATTCGTCACTGTTACTTATGCATGTTAGTCACTGTTATTGCAAAGTAGAATTGCACTACATGACAAATATAATTAATGAGTTTGGGGCATTCATTATGATGATTGTTTTCCATTTGTGAGAATTTGTTTGGAGAAGTAAAATCCTTGTTCTTTTCTCTTGTTTCTGGAAAAAGGAATGTACAGAATTACAGATGCTGTGTTTTGCTTCCTCCGTTCTTCCGTTTTCCGTTTTTTTAAGGGGAATAATACTTATGCAAATAATAGACTTATTGTTTGACTACATTATTATATGGTATTTGTTGTATTCTAATTGTGCGTTTGGAAGATATAAATGTTACAGTATATGAATACAAACACATGATGAAAGTTGGACAATATAATGATACATGTTAAAGTAATGGGTAATTTGTATTATGAAATTTTAATACATATAAGGATAAGTTTACTCATATAATTTAAATGTCTTATTTGTATATGACATGTTAGTCACCAAAGTGGCCTTGTTATATTATATTTCTAGACATTTTAAAATAAAAGTTATCAAATTGATCATGATTAAAGAGATGTTAAATGACATTATAGTTCGATTGATCAATTAATTTTGTCATCTATATTTTGGGAGATCACCCAAAGGTGGGTCATTAAATATAGTAGACGATATGAAAGGATTAATTATTCATAAATTGTGTCTAGTAGTATGTATATCCAAAGATAGCATTCCTATTTGACTCATGTGTGTTATAATTAATTGTTAAAGTATATATTAACATCAATGATGGTTACTTGTGTTTAAGTGTTGCCCAAAGGTCATTTAAATACATGTATGAAAGTTTATATTATATTGTTTAAATCTAAATGATAGTTTTTCAAAGCATTAATGGGTAATCATCTATAAATGTTTGCAGCTTCTCCAAATTTGTTTGCTTCCGCTGACTCTTTCGTAAAGTTTAATGGGCTGAATTATGATGAATGGTCTGAGAAAATCCGGTTCACACTGGGAATAATGGCATTGGACATTGCCATCCTCATTAATGAGGAGCCTGTAGCCATTACGAATGAAAGCTCCGAAGCCGAAAAGGCTCATTATCTGGCTTGGGAGTGATCTAACAGGCTCGGTTTAAACCTTATGAGGATGACAATGGCCGATAACATCAAACCATCTATGCCTAAGACTGAGAAAGCAAGGGAATTCATGCTTAAAGTAAAGGAGTGTTCACAGTCGGATTTGGCTGACAAGTCAATTGTTGGTAGCCTAATGGGTGAGTTGATCACGAAAAGGTTTGACTGGTCTCAGCCGATTCATGATCATGTGACACATATGTCTAACATGGCAGCAAAGTTAAAGACTTTAGGAATGGATGTAAGTGATACTTTCTTGGTCCAATTCATCATTAACTCTCTACCTTATGAGTTTGGCCAGTTTCAGGTGAACTATAACACCATTAAAGATAAATGGAACTATCAAGAATTAAAAGCCATGCTTATACAGGAAGAGGGGAGATTAAAGAAGATGAAGGATCAAGCTGTTCATTTCATAAGTCATGATGGTGCCAGCAGCAGTAAGGGAAAACCGAGTAAGAAAGGTAAGAAGGGAAAGTCTTTCTTCAAAGAACCTGAAAGTGCAATCCAGAAAGAAAAGAGGTGCCATTTTTGCAAGAAATTGGGACACTTCAAGAAGGATTGTCCTAAAAGAAAGGCATGGTTTGAAAAGAAAGGTAAACATTATAGTTTTGTTTGCTTTGAATCAAATCTTATAGAAGTACCCAATAATACTTGGTGGCTAGATTCTGGTGCAACTACTCATGTTTCTCACATTAAACAGGGATATCATATGATCTGGCCCATAAGAGGAGCTGAACGGTTTGTATCCATGGGAAACAGGATGAAGGCACGTATTGAAGGCATAGGGACTTACAAATTAATCTTAGACACTGGTTGTCATATAGATCTTATAGATTGTCTCTATGTACCTGATTGTGCACGAAATCTTGTATCATAAAGTAGATTGGATAATTTAGGTTTTAATTTCAAGTTTGGACATGGTGCATTTTCTTTGTACCGTAATGAATACTTTTATGGTAGTGGTACTTTGATTGATTCACTTTATAGATTCAATCTTGATGTTAAATTTTCTGATTCCTTATTTTATGTTGAGAGTCAAGGTATTAAACGTAGTGCATCGAATGAACAATCAACTTACTTGTGGCATCAAAGGCTAGGTCACATATCCAAAGAACGGTTGACGAGGTTGGTGAAAGATGAAATTCTACCTTAATTGGATTTTAGTGACTTAAATGTGTGTATAGACTGCATTAAAGGTAAGCAAACTAAACATACAGTAAAGAAACTAGCTACAAGAAGCTCTCAGCTTTTAGAGATTATACACACTGATATTTGTGGACCTTTTGACATTCCATCTTGGAGTGGTGAAAAGTACTTTATCACCTTTATAGATGATTTATCGCGGTATGGTTTCACTTATATATTGCATGAAAAGGCTCATTCCATGGATGTCCTTAAGATATTCATAAATGAGGTGGAAAGGCAGCTAGAAAAGAAAGTGAAAATTGTGAGGTCTGATAGAGGTGGTGAGTTTTATGGAAGGTTTACTGAAAAGGGACAATGTCCTGGTCCATTTGAAAAACTATTTGAAAGTAGGGGTATTTGTGCACAGTATACAATGCCTGATACACCTCAGCTGAACGGTGTTGCTGAAAGGCGTAACCGTACTTTACTTGAAATGGTTAGGAGCATGTTAAGTTATTGTTCTTTACCTCCTTCATTATGGATCTACGCATTAAAGACTGCGACCTATGTTTTAAATTGGGTTCCTAGTAAAGCAGTTCCTAAGACTCCTTATGAACTATGGACGGGAAGGAAACCGAGTTTAAGACATCTTCGAGTTTGGGGTTGCCCAGCAGAAGTAAGGTTGTATAACCCAAATGAAAAGAAGCTAGATCCTAGGACAGTCAGTGGTTATTTCATTGGTTATCCTGAAAAGTCAAAGGGGTATACATTTTACTGCCCTAATCACAGTACGAGAATAGTAGAGACTGGAAACGCTAGATTCATTGAGAATGGTCAAAATAGTGGGAACATTGAACCACGAAAAGTGGACATTAAAGAAATTCAGGTTGAAGTTCCTTCCCCTGAAGTTGCACATAAAGTTGTTGTACCAATTATGATGTCACAATCAAATGACATAATGGAACAACAACGAAATGAGGTGCATGACCCACAAAATGACAATAACAATGATGAACAAGTCACAATTCAAGGGGAGAATAATATGTCACATGAACAGCCAAGGCAATCTGTAAGGCAAATTAGATTAGCCAACGTTCCACAGGAACAATTAAGGCGATCTATAAGAGAAAGAATATCAACCATTAGTGATGACTACGAGACATATAACATTGAGGTTGAATGTGACTTGAGCATTAATGAGGATCCAGTCTCATTCCATAAGGCCATGAAAAGCGATAATTCTGAAAAGTGGTTAATTGCCATGAAAGAGGAGATGAAATCTATGGACGACAACAAAGTATGGGACTTAGTAGTGTTGCCTGAGGGTTCTAAGGCTGTTGGGTCGAAATGGGTCTATAAGACCAAAAAGGACTCTAAAGGTAACATTGAAAGGTATAAGGCTCGACTTGTTGCCAAAGGTTTCACTCAGAAGGATGGTGTTGACTACAAAGAAACTTTCTCTCCGGTATCAAAGAAATATTCTTTAAGAATTGTTTTGGCTTTGGTAGCTCATTATGATCTGGAGCTTCACCAAATGGATGTAAAGACCGCCTTTCTAAACGGTGAGCTTGAGGAAGAAGTATACATGGACCAACCTGAGGGATTTGCATCCCTGGGCAATGAAGATAAGGTGTGTAGGCTGATAAAGTCGATATATAGGCTAAAACAAGCTTCCAAACAATGGTATTTAAAGTTTAATGTTACCATCACGTCATATGGGTTCGTAGAGATTACCGTCGATGGGTGTATCTATATTAAGATCAGTGGGAGTAGATTTGTTATTTTAGTCCTATATGTTGATGATATTTTGCTTGCTGCGAATGATCTAGGCATGTTGCATGATGTAAAAAAATATCTATCTAAGAACTTTGAAATGAAAGATATGGGTGAGGCATCTTATGTGATCGGAATTGAAATTTTCCGTGATAGATCACAAGGATTGTTAGGGTTGTCTCAGAAAGCTTACATTGACAAAGTTTTAGAGAGATATAGAATCAATGAATGCTCTGCAGGAATAGTTCCTATACAGAAAGGGGACAAATTTAGTAAAATGCAATGTCCCCGTAATGAACTGGAACGAAAAGAAATGGAGAGATTTCCTTATGCTTATGTGGTTGGGAGTTTGAACTATGTTCAAACATGTACTCGACCAGATATTAGCTTTGCTGTTGGAATGCTGGGTCTGTATCAAAGTAATCCCGGGATGGACCATTGGAAAGCTGCGAAAAAGATCCTTAGGTACTTACAAGGCACTAAGGAGCTCATGCTTACATATAGAAGATCTGATCACCTTGAAGTGATTGGTTATTCAGATTCAGATTATGCCGGATGTGTTGATAGTAGAAAATCAACATTTGGCTACTTATTCCTTTTAGCTGAAGGGGCAGTATCATGGAAAAGTGGGAAGCAGTCTGTCATTGCTACTTCTACTATGGAAGCCGAATTTGTGGCATGCTTTGAGGCCACTATTCAAGCATTGTGGTTGCGAAACTTTATCTCGGGACTTGGGATCATCGATAGTATAGCCAAGCCGCTGAGAATTTATTGTGATAATTCTGCAGCCGTCTTCTTCTCTAAAAACGATAAATACTCCAAGGGTGCTAAGCACATGGAATTAAAGTTCTTATCGGTAAAGGAGGAGGTACAGAAGCAAAGAGTGTCATTTGAGCATATAAGAACCGATAAGATGGTAGCAGATCCATTAGCTAAGGGATTACCACCCAAGGCGTTCATTGGCCATGTAGAACGCATGGGTGTTGTATCAAAGGCCTTGTTGTTGTAAACATTTCGTATATGAAAGATTCACACGTCCACGGGATAAACATTTCCTGAACCATACACGATAAACATTTCGTATGTGAAAGACTCATTTCCTCCCGGTAGGACGACAATAATAATACGGTCCTAGTCTAAACCTGGCAGACTCTTGGATTGAACATGTTTCGATTCGACATGCGATAAACATTTCGCATCCAAGACTCGGTCAAACACAGAAGCCGAGTACCCCAAATTCGGTCAAACTACTCGAAAGAGGCGGAAAGAGCACAAGAATCAAATACAAGCAAGTACGCTACATGCAATGACACCACTTCGCAAGGATACAACATTTGACGGCCGGTTTGATCAACGCATTGCGTTCACCTCCTAACAATGTTGTCATATCCCCACTAAAACATGCATACAAGCATCAAGGATACACTCCATCGCTCCGACATTCGAGTCTAACGAGGATAAGGGTGTAGCCGGGAAATGAGAGTTCAAAGCACTCCACATGTAGTGCTCAAATCATCACGTAAGGCAAATCGAATCAAAAAGGGGAAAACATGTCAAACCGTCATTAAACAAGTGATAAAAGCATATGAGATATTATATATTCTAAGCATGAATATTTAATGTCATGACGTAAGTTTACAAGGTAAACAAACAATGGGAAACATTACATGTGAAGACAATTGAAAGAGAAGAAGAAAAAGAGTAGCAGAGGGTCCCAGTCGATCAGGGGGACCGGCGGCCAGCTACCCGGCTGGGCACCAACAAAGCATGGGCTCTCAGCCGGTTGGGGTGGCCGCCAGCTGGGTACCCGGCTAGGGCACCCTTCGCATGCCAAAACCCAATTTTGAAAAAGTATGAGGACTTTCGCCTGGTGGGGCGGCGGCCGGCTACCCGGCTGGGACACGCGCATCAACAAAAACCAACATTTCACATCAGGGGACTCCCAGCCGGTTAAGGGGGGCGGCGGCCGGTGGGCCGGCTGGGGCACACTGCTCGCGAAAACGTCCCGACAACAACAATAATTCAATTTCCATTACTACCCAATCATTCCTACCACCATTTATCATTATTAAATCTCATTGAATGCAACATAATCATACCCAATCATTACTTACTATTGTTTAAAACAATATAAGACCACATTTATTACTAAACACAAGTCTAATCATAACAAATGAGTAAAGCCAACCACATTAACATGACTTAGCAAAAGATTAACATATGAGATGAATTAAACATGGAAAAGAGTAATAAACACATATCTATATGAAATTAACACAGAATTGATCTTTCAAGACAAATACTACTCTAGCATGTAAAACACATAATAGTGATATCGAGTTACCCATCACCGTTACCTCAATTAGCACTTCAAATCTTCATTGTCCAAGCTATCCATCAACCCACATGAATTCCTTGACCCAAAATCTTCAAAGTCCAACTTTTTCCGATGAATAAAGCGACAAGAACCAAAAACAGAAATATGGTAAATACGGTCTTAAAATAAAGTCAAAAGTTTCAATATTTTATTGGCTAGAAAGAAAGAGGACGGTGAAAGGATTCCAAAACATTAAACGAAATTAAATTACGTGAAGAAACGAAGAAGTTATGCCCGTCTTAAGTTTAGATCTAGAAAATGGGTTTTATAAAAAGTTGGAGGAAATGGATATTTTATAGCATGAAAATTAAGAGGAGGATTAGAGGAGAAGATTAATGTAAAAATCGTCAAGTTTCGTTGAGAGACGGAGAAATGGCATCCGTCTTAAATTTATGAAGTTATGGAGGTTTAATGATGTTTTTGGTGTTTGAGGAGGAAGATGAAGATGCTGAAATTTTATATGGGTTAGAGATTTGTGGTGGTTTGTTTTGAGAATGTGAGTAGTAGTAGGCTTTAATATTCAAGGTGGGTGTTACCTACTCGGATTTTCGAGTAGAGTCTGATTATGGGATCATAACGGACTGAAATGTGACGGTTTTTACGCAACTAAACTAAATTCTATTTAACATTAATTTACAGCCACGAAATTGTAAAATATCGACTTAAAATATTTTAACCAATAAACGTAAAAGACAAATTTATAAAATTCACGACTTTAGTAAATTACTCGTTTTTATAAAACCTGGGGTGTTACAATTTAACCATAAACACACACGCCTCTATATATTGCTCAACTCACAACATCAATACACATCTCATATCACAAAACCGACTCTCTCTCTCTCTCTCTCTCACAAGCCTCACCAATCTATCCGTCCTAACAATATATAACCACACACATTTCTCACAAAACGATACAATCATGGGGAACATTATTCACGTAAAGAATCCATCAAACTCACTCCCCCAAACGACACTTTCTTACACATATTCAAAATATGGAACAACTTAGTACATAACTTAACACAACAATACATTGACATATAAATTTTACAATTCACCCACTGAGACGAAGCCACTCGGTCGAGTGCAACACACTTTGTCCAATACAACACACTCGGTTGAGTGTCACATTACACTCGCTCGAGTCACAAAACACACTACTCCACTATCTTATCAGATCCCGACACTCGGTCGAGTAACCTCTACTCGATCGAGTCCCACGCCTCACTCGGTCGAGTTACAAAGATATATTGCTCCCTAACAACATCAAAGTCTCACACTCGGTCGAGTACCGTCTACTCAGTCGAGTCCCCTGCAACACTCGTTCGAGTCACACAATGATCTGACCCCTAACTCAACTATTATCGTATCATACCACATATAAACGCAAGGAACATAATACGCATCAATTTTATCATACATTAAACATATCTCTTTCGTCTCAGCATTTCTCATTTCATTTTTACTTCGCATAAGTTTCACATGCATCATATGGCCCCCATAGAGCACAAATCATCTTCATACTCATATATCATAATTTGAAATCATAAATGCATACTTTTCATGCTTAACACCACATCATTTCATATATACAACATGTCATATATATTTTTCAGGCTCATCATGCAATTCTTTCATACATCGATAACACTTGCCATACTCATATCTTGTCGCCACTTCATATCAATTTCACCAATCCACATAGTAATCACATCATACAAACATATAATACCTTTACAACACACATCCCATGGTTATATCACATTTATTATATGCATATTATACATGCTTCACACAACCATACTCAACTCATATATAACATGCTTGTCAATAGTAAACACATTCGTAAGCCATAATCACCACCATCTACACATATCTCGTTCCATACATGCTATAACACCTGCAATCTTAGAAATTATAATTTAATAATATTATATTATTATTAGTTAGTTTTTTTTTTGGTTGAATGTAAAATTCTCATTATTGATAAAGAAATTCAATACATCACCCTCTTTTAAGACATACCTATGGATCTCCTTTACAACAATAATAAGTACAACTACATCTTCATAATAATTCTATTACACCAATTAGTAGCTATACTATATTTAACAGTCCTTAACTTCATTGTTATGCGAGCTTTAACCTGTTCCTGCACCTGTTTCATAATCCATTTAGGCTGCCTTACTACTGCTTCCAGCCTGCACTTGTTCATGTAAACCCACAGTCAATATATTAGTGCCACCATAGTAGCAGCTAGCATTTGCTTCTGCATCATAGCCCTGCATCTTAATATCCTGCACCACTCAATAGTATTCTGCCCAGGAATACTGCATTCTAGCCAATCTCCAACCAAGTCCAAACATAGTCTGATGTACCCACATTCAAATAACATATGCGAATGACTTTCATCTTCCCCACCACATACATCACATACCTTAGTGTCAATAATTCCAAACTTCATTTGCCTGTCCTTTGTAGCCAGCCTCCCCATTACAGACAGCCACCCAATTATAGAATGCTTAGGAACTGCAACCCAATGAACTAGTTTAATTTTAGCTTTAAATTAGAATTTAGTTAGTTGGGTAATTTCCGTGTCTAATCTGTCAAATCCGAGTCCATATTTGGACTCTACTTGGAATTTCATGTGGGTTAGGCCTTATGTTGCATATTGGGCCTATGAATCTCTTTAACCCACCCAGATGACTTGACCCATATTCATATTTTTCCACTCAAACTTTCAGCATACTATTCACCCTCTTCATCCTCTCAAAAACACTAAACCCTAACCTTTTTCTCTAATGTTGAACTATAAAACCTATCCACACAAATCCTATCATATCTCACTCAAATCTCACCCAAATTTGTTGATTCTTAGCCTATTCTCTTTCTTTTCTTCTTCTCTTTCTAGTAGGGTAATAAAAGTCTTATCTTGCTCACTTTCATTTCTCCATCTTTTTCCAAAATGAAATTGTTCATCTTTCATGTCGAATTTTGTAGGAGGAGACCTTCAAGACCCCGACAAAGATTA
>JAIUZE010010229.1:0-69621 GCA_022085475.1 Heliosperma pusillum
GTATCTGGTAACCGCTTGAGCCAGAATTACCAGCTTCCCTACCCCGTGTTATATTTTATTATCGGATTCACATGATAGCTTTCATATGCTAGGTTATATGTTAGTTAACTGTTTCATAACATGAAAAGCATATCATATATGTTAAGGTTTTGTATTTTTAATATACATTGCTTTTATGTTTTCATGTTTCATTAAACTCGACATTTCGTGGCTGGGAGAACTCGGAGTTACTCCCCACTGACTGTGGCTTCCGTGTTTATATTTAATGCGGTCGAACAGGTGGTGATGCATATTTTGGGGTACATGACGAGCTAGCGAGCGAAGTATTTTACCTTGGACCTATATTCGGTTCATAGTTTGTATATTATTAGATACACTGTTTATTTCCGTATTTATACGGGAGATATGTCTCCCGTCTTGTACATTTCGTTTGTAGAATATTATTTCCGTTTTGTAATGACCTTTTTATTTGTAATGACACCTTCGTTATATATTCTATTTCTTTTATGTATTTAAATAATTTTTTTTTCTTTCCGCAAATTTGAGGGTGTCACAGTTGGTATCAGAGCAACCCTGCGACCGTGTGGTGAGCCTGTGGTCGGGAGTACCCGGGTCACCCACCTAGCGGGGGAGGATTCTGGGTTAGCGGTTATGCTCCCAGGCGCAACGAGGACGTTGCGTTCTTCAAGTGGGGGTGATTGTAACACCCCACGTTATTTGAAGAGGTCCATTGATAGGCTTATATGACTAGTGCTTAAAAGGATTGAAAGTACTACTCATATCAACAAAGTGCACTTTCTTTTCTGGTCATCCATGCAAAAGAACTCAAAAGTTAAGCGTGCTTGACTGAGAGTAGTCTTAGGATGGGTGACCTCCTGGGAAGGTTCCCGGGATGCGCATGAGTGAGGACAAAATGCGCTGGAAAGGACCCGTGTTGATCTGTGGGCCATGTACACAGCCTGGAGAGCTATCATGAGTGACCGCTCCCGACCCAAGGTTTGGGCCGGGGTGTTACATCTGTAAAACCGAGTTATATTCGATATAAATTTAAATTGGGCGATTTGGCACTTAAATTGAGCATGTTTTGTACATATTACGAAGCTTCATTTTTATTTATGAATGTCATATTTCATTTATATAATTTTGAATTATGCAATTTTATCTTAGTATGACCTTACTTTTAATCGATATTGCCCGTAATGTAAGGGAATATTGATTCAGTTGTAATTTTATGTGATCTCGTATCACCTTTATTGTAATATTTTATATTTTACAAATGTATAATAGGAAAGTATTGTAATTTTATTATATTTTGTAATTATTTGTAATTCCGGAGTTTCCTAAACACAGAGTCATTCGGAAAGGCGTTCCGAAAGAGATGGTGTCCTTGGCAGGTGTGCTTATGAAGTTCAAGGGACCAATAGAGTTGGTTTCCAAATTTGTAATAGATTATTTGATTTTCTATTAGGAAGGCCATACTAGGAGATTTATTACTTGCTTGCATGTTGTTTAATATGTTTGCATGCATTGCCAAATCCACATAACTTCACATGTATAATTTATCGAGTTTTTCGACCGTGTCTATTATAATTATCATTAGTTCACCGATTTAGCTCACTTAAACGAGATAGATAATAAATTGACATCACCTCTTCTAAATAATAATTGAGATCAAGCCTTACCAAATAGTAGAACCCATGAGTCTCAATTTCACAAGGAAGTAGACTCGGCTCACCGGGATGCTAAACTTGTTACGTTGGGTAATAAAAGTTATTACATCAAAATTTGGGTTCAGCTCAACGAAGGTATTCGCGACCGTAGCCGCATGTGTTCCGGGCATAAGATAAATATTAAAGTAATTTTATCGACCGAGAGTTCTAAATGTAGAATCGATTAAAGACTTAATCCACCAAATTATATTAATTAGGGATGAATCGGCTCACCGTGCCCGAGTTGATTTGAATTTGGATCTCGGAACCATTTATAATAGTTGGGTAGAGGTGACTATATAAATGTTCAACTTGCTTAAAGTGTTTACAAGTATTTTAAAACGATAAATGTTGACGTTTTCCTCATCTCCATTTTTGGTAGTCTAAACTTGTTTATTCGCAATAGGATCTACCGTCCCACCTCCTGCACCAACTCTTACCACCGTGTCATGGCTTAGATCCTTTTGGATCGATGCAAACTCAAAAAGAATGGTTCTAATTTCGCGGATTGGAATGGGCAACTTCGCCTAGCCACCAAAGGTGATGGTAAGCTTAGTCATCTCACCAAGGCTCCTTCCACCACTCCTAATGCGAGGTCAAATAACGCTGTAAGGGAGGACCCTGTTGTTTTTTTGGATTGAATTCTAGTATAGTATAATCATATAATGCAACTAATAAATTGAACAAAAATTCTCATCTAAGACTGAAGTATTGACAACACCAAATTGTGTTGTGTCTAGTAGTATTTATTAGGGTCTTTTGTTTTACTTTTTACGGGTCATTAGCGTTGTTTTATGTTAAATTTAGTTTTTGTAATAATGTTGTTATTTAGTAATTTGAGTCAATTTTGAGAGTCAAACCCGAAAGTCAACGAAAGTCAAACCCGAAACCTGAGACCCATAAACCCGGAAATTGGAGTGGGCTAGTAATGAATCATCAAGGCAAGAATACCAAACCCAATGGGTCAATGGAAGTCAAGGCGGGGCCAAAAATACAAAGGTCAACGAAAGTCAAGAAGGAAAAGCAAAGGAAAAACTGGCAGTACGGGACGCTGCCAGCTTCACAGGACGCTGCCAGCGTCGTAGGACGCTGCCAGCGTCCAAGTCTCAGCACGACATTTCTTCATTTCTCCGTCTTGTCTTTTGAAAGCCCACCTTTCAAGGCCCCTAGGTTTACGGACCAAGGGTATATAAGAAGAAAACTGAAGAGAGAGAAAAAACCCAAGCATACAACATTGAACAACACATTTTTCCTTAGAAATTCTCTCTAGTTTGTTCTTCAATTTTAGCTTTTGTAATTTGTTTGAACTTGAAGATGGGTTGTAATACAAGGATTATGGGTAGCTAATCTTCTATTGCTTAGTGTAATTTGAACAAGTTCTCTCCTTTAGCATTGTAAGACCTTTCAAACCTCTTCTTCTCTATTTAATTCCATTTTCTTATGTTTAAATTCCATTGTTAAATGAATTGTTGTTGAGACTAACCATCTTAGTAATTGTTTGTTTAATTATTGCTTTGTCTTGATAAATTTGGTTAATTTGTCTTGGTATTTGTTGAAGCAACCTTGAAAGATTGTAACTTTGGTTTAAAAGTTGGAATCTTTTGAGTGGAATTTGTTTTATTGTGTGATTAGAACATGCTTTAATGTTTTTATTACATGATTCTAGCATGTTTCTTTGGTTTTGTGCTTAAAGCTTGCATCTTTTATTGTGCTTATGTTTTAATAAGTATTGGTTGGGTTGTAAAGGGCCATACATGGATGGTTTAATTTATGTTGGTTAATTTCTTAGGAACTTGTATTAGATAATTAGAAAAGAGAGGAAAGGAAGGGTCTTTACTTTGTTAATTGTGGGGAACTTGGGATAATTGCACTAAGTTGCTTCTCCATATTTAAATCTTTGAGTATTTAGCTTTTGTTGGTAATTTTAGACTTGATAATCAATTCTCATGCAAAACTTTCTCCCTATATGTTATCTACATGTTTTCTCATTGTGAATATCATAGTTTGTAATTAATTTAAGCTTTTATTTAATTAGTGTCTTAATTTGTGATTAGAATAATTAGTTTTGTTAATCGGTTTTTAGCAAGAGTCTAGATTGGATTATTTTAGTTTTACCGCTTTCCTTTGGGTTCGACCCTTTTCTTACCCTTACTTTGCTTTTATTTAGGATGGTTTGAGTCTAGGTAAGGTTTTATAAATTTTTATTTGGCCTAGTTAATTTGCGGAATTAACGACACCGTATTTTAGCTCATCAAGTATCCTTCTTAGTCTTAACATGGGTCAAATATTATGCCATTTGGATATATAAAACAAAGCATAATCCTTAGATGTTAGCAGAAAGATTTGGCATATTCATGCAAGTGGCAAACTATCTAGCCCATTTTAACTTCAGAATATTGGTCTTAAGAGATACCTATTGCAATTTAAATAAAACACTTAAAATCTTGACAATTTGAAATTAACTTTTGCTGAATTAATGTACGTGAAAAATGTAAATCCAATTAACATTTAACAATGCGAATAATAAAAGTAGCAATAATACCCGTAAGAGTAAAATCAGCATATATAATGTAAGTAAGAGTATGAATTGCAGTTTTAGTGAAAGTAACGATAGTTATAGTGCGAAGTCTGGAAACTATGAATTTTTCTAGAAATAGTGCTTAATAAAAAATAAAACGGAAAATTCCCACGATACCCCCAAATTTTGATAGTTTTCCCTAAATACCCAAAATTTTGACCCGAGAAACTTTCAGTGCCTATAATTCGGGTTTACAAACTTGGAAAATATGAATTTTTTTCCAGATCGTTGATCTTTTCGAGAGCTACGATTTTATAAAAGAAATTTGTCATAAACAATGGGTAATGAAGGAAGACTCACACAAGGAATTCCAATGCAAACAATGGGTAATGAAGCAAGGAATAGTGATTGTTCACATTGCTTGTTGTGATGTTAACTACCTCGGGCAACCGAGATGGTAGCACTTACACGTGCTAGGGAGAGGGGGGGTCTTGTAAAGCACCTTGGTGTATGGGGGTGTTACAAAATTTATGTCAAATAATGGGTTAATAAGAGTTAAAAGATTGTGGATAAAAAAAAATCAAGGCTCAAAGATGAAGATGAAAGCGCGGAAGCAAGTGAAGAAGATGAAGCGTTACACAAGGTAGTCGTGGGGAGCGGCAAAGAGCCGTGGGGCGCGACTCTGCATAGGATCCCTACGACTCTTCTAATTCTTCTTTAAATTCGGCAATTATGCTCACACTTTAAGAGCCTTTATGAAGATGCTCTTTGAAGACCTATAAAAGGAGGTGTTGATCAAACTACACACACTTCTTCACCCTTTTAATCATTATTGTAGGTTTCTTAAACCCATTATTAGACATTTCTAATAACATAATTAATATAGCTTAGTCATAAACTAGGTGGATCTCATGCATGAATAACTAAAAAATACAAAGATAAGAAGAAACGTTTTCCTCACATTGATTTGGACGATTTTGGGCACAAGAATAGGACACCTTCCTATAGGGGTGAGCAAAACCGGGTACCCGATACGGTTTAAATAACCGTATCGGGTACCCGGTTTTTTTAAGGCCAAAAATTAATACCCGGATACGACCTGGTTTAACCGGGTACCCGGTTTCCGTATACCCGGTTAAACCGGGAACCCGAAAACCGTATACCCGGATCCGGTTTAATTAATAATGGTCAAAACTCAAAATTTGATTTCACAAAATTAGTAACGGCTCATTATTAGGAAGACTATATAATCTATTATGCCTATTATTACGAAACATAACTACTTGCAAAGTTAGTTTTAAGATGCCAAAATGCAAACTTTCATCGCTTCACATAAAACTTTGATACCCACAAAGTAATACATACATTGCAAGTTTCACATCCAAAGATTGACCCACAAAGTTTCATACAAATAGTCCATATCAAACCCAAAGTTTCACATACAACTTTTTTTTATTTTGTTATTTTTAATTAAACTGTGTCAAAAACCGTATACCCTGTGACACCCTCAAATTTGCGGAAAGAAAAAAAATTAATTTAAATAAATAACAAAGGGTGTCATAAATAAAAAGGTTCATTACAAAAGAAAATTTATATTATACATAAGAATTATACAAGACAGGAGACATATCTCCCGTATAAATACGGAAATAAAAAGAGTGTATAATAATATACAATCTAAGAACCGAATATAGGTCCAAGGTAAATACTTCGCTCGCTAGCTCGTCAATATACCCAAGTATGCATCACAAACCTGCCAACCGCATTAAATATAAACACGGAAGCCACAGTCACTGGGGAGTAACTCCGAGTTCTCCCAGCCACGAAATGTCGAGTTTTAATAAAACATGAATAACATAAAAGAAATGTATATGGAAAATACAAAACTTAACATATACGATATGCTTTTCATGTTATGAAACAAATAACTTAACAGATAACCTCGCATATGAAAGCTATCATGTGAATCCGGTAATAAAATATAACACGAGGTAGGGAAGCTGGTATGTTGGATCAGCGGTTACCATGTAACATGGCCCTGATACACTAAAACCCTAATCAACACGTAATCATGTGAATCAGTTAACAATCGGGAATCCAAACTCTATCAATCTTAGCCGGCTTGCATCTCACCTTCTAAAACTCATAGAATCATACAAACATGAAAGACCAATACTTCTACAAACAGGCATAAGTTCTTAGCCCAGTCAATAGTCGACTTCTGTAACTCGAGGCTATACCACAAGGTAGGAAAACATCCTAGTCCTTGACTGATCAGACCTAGCGACAACAGCTATTCCATTCCCCGTCTCATGACATAACCGTACACGAGAAACTCTACTAGGCGACCCCCTAAGCAGAGATGGCTAGTACTTAAGCTGGCTCCATTCCCAAAGCGGAACTCTTAGGCTTGTAATGCCCCCGACTTGGAGATAAGGCCCCCCGGCCGTTGACACAAAAGCTATCAAGCCATGAACATATACTCGTTAAAGATAGTAAGGCCTATCAATGTCATGGTCCAAGATACTCATTTAGAATTCGAATGGTCAAGACGCCATATACTCATAATTCTCTATGGGTACTTAGTCAACACGACACCAACAATATAATTAAACAGTCACGGGAAAAACTTCCTATCATGTGACTAATTGCATAAAAATCATATTCAAATATCATATCGCCTCATATCTACTAAGGCTCATTCATTCATTCATTAAATAAAACCTTACCTGAAGACAAATCCCCGACCCGAGTCCCGCGAGGGGTCATCAGTCAAAACGGGGCTGACTAGATCGTAGTTTGACCAAACCCGTTTGGTCAAACCGGCTAGAAACAGAGTCTTAGCCATCGAGGCTTGAACATAAGAATATCACATTCATTTCATGTTATTTCATTAAAACTTCTAACATGTGAATTATTAAATCTTACGTAACCCCCCGCTTGACTTAAAGGATATCAAATTAAACTACGATCTCGTCTTATAATTTCTAACATGTGAGAAATAATATTTTTATGAAAAACCTTTTTAATTAAATATTTTACTTATTAATATTTCCCACTTGCTAAATATTACAAAACACGATAAAAATGACGATAACTCAAAAACCGTCACAAGTCCCAAAGTGGGACCCACGGGCTGAGTTGGGCCGGACCCCACATGGGCCTGGATGGGCCCCACGGCCTGTTTTGACAAAAATGGGCTGATTTGCTTTAATTTTTCTAAAACCGATTTCTAATATTTTCCCGCATGCTTAACATAATTAACACCCGTCAAAACAACAATTAAACAATCAAACATCGACACAACCCAAGGACCAAAACCCGGACCCACCATGGACCAACCCAGACCGGGTCTGAACCGGCCTGGACCGGTCTGGTTTGGTCCGGTTTAGTCGGCCATTTCACACGGTTCAAACAACCCCACTTCTAAATTAATTCTAACATGTTTTCAATTAACAACAACCATTTTAACCATCATTCATACAAAAATCATGATTAAAAATAATTCCTCTAAATTCCTCAAGACCACTAAACATATTATAATTTCATACAAAATCATAAAAATCATAACTTAGGGAAAATCATCAAAATTTACCAAGAACACTAAACATATTATAAATTCATACAAAATCATAAAAATCATAACTTACGGAAAATCATCAAAATTCACCAAGAGCACTAAACATATTCCAAATTCATACAACATGCTAAAAACCACTACTTATCATGTTACTACCAAAAATCCCTAAATCATAATAATATGAACCAAATAAAAGGATGAACCAAATACTAAAGAAACAAAGCTAAAGCTATGTTACTACCAAAAATCATAAATAACCATAACATGAACCAAAAACTAAAGGCTATGTGACATTATTTCGTCGAGTAAAACGGAATTGTTACCTTAGCTAGCAAAACCACTTAGCACCAAAATAATAATAAGAAGTATATAATAAGAAACCCTCCTACTAATCTTCACCCAAAATATACGAGTCTCCAAACTCGTCTTCAAAATCTTCCCCTATAAGAAATGACAAGAAAACATTATTAGAAATAAAAATATGAATTTCCATAATTAAAGTGTTGAAAACGATCTTGACGGAATTGAAATTAAACTGTACGTGAAGATGGAGAGCGAAGAGGAGAGTCTAGAAATATAAGATAGGAAGGATTTAATTAAGAAATGAAGATTTTATGAAGGTTTTGCTCAAGAACAATGAAGAACAAATGATGAACGACGAAGAACACGAAGAACGATTAAAGAAAGTGATATTTTGATCTTTATTTGATTTATTGTAAAATGAAAAGTTGTTGGTGAGTAAAGAGTGTGGGTTGAGCCGTGTGTTTATAGACAAATAAGGATGTCGGGTTTTGAAATTGTTGTTACGTAATTGACTCGCGTTTAATAATTATTTTACGGTAAACGATTAAATATAATTAACGATAAAGTTAATTAACTAAATATCAAGATATTATGATATTGTAATGAAAAATAATGAAAATATCAAGGCTTAAGAGTGGGTAAGGGAGCCGTGTGGTCTTGTGATTGTCGGGTCAGATTTCGAGCGTTTTGCGTAATTTTCGTTAACTGATCGATAAAGTGAAATAATATCTAGATATTATGATATTATAATCAAAAGTAATGAAATATCAAGCCCTATTAGAGGACTAAATGAGCCGTGTGGTATGGTGAGGAATCGGTCTGTTTTTGAGCGATTTGCGTAATCTTTGTTGACGGATCGATAAAGTAATTAAATATCTAGATATTTTGATTAGTTTAATCAAAATAATTAAAATATCTAATTGTGAGTGGAAAACGATGACACGCGCGTGTGACTCATGCCAAAGTCGAGTTTTGAATTTGTTGCGCGATTTACGATGCGTCGGGAATAGTTAAATGATGATCGGTTAAAAACCGTATAAGTTATTCTTTAAATTCCGAATAAATTCAAAATAATTATATTAAATTATGATAAATCATAATAAATCTTAATAAAAATAAATTAAAAATATTATTTTTTTAAATAAAATTTCGGTCTTCAAACTTGCAAGGCGAGTCGGGAAAAAGTCAACGGAAAGTCAAAGTTGACTAAAAGTCGAGAAAAGTCAAGAATGACTTAAAAGTCCAGAAAAGTTTAAACGACTTAAAAGTCGAGAAAAAGTCAATGACGACTTTAAAAAGTCAAGAAAAAGTCAAAGACGACTTAAAAGTCAAGAAAAGTCAAAGATGACTAAAAACGGTTCTTTTCATGAAATCTCTCAGAAATTCCAAATACGAACGCGGAATTTCAAAATAAGACTCGGAACAAAAATTCCTATTTTAAAAACTTAAGTTCTACTGAAAAGTGTTAGTAAATATTTTTACTAGAAAAATCGGACACTTTTCGGGTTGTTACATCCCCGACCCAAGTCCCGCGACGGGTCATTGGTCAAATCAGGGCTGACCGGTTAAACCTAATTTGACCAAACTCATTCGGTCATATTGGCCCAGCTCAGAGTCTTGACTCATTTTGACTCAAATCACACAATTCAACATAATACAATTCATGTGAAAATTATCAACATAAGGAAAAATTATTCCAACTTATAAGCTAACCCATTTCCAACAATTTCTCATAATAATAAAAATTACTAATACGCCAAAATATCAACATGTTCAATTGTACAAATGACAAACACAAAGCATCAAACAAAGGCTCAAACACACAACCCGAACAACAGCCAAACCCGGCCACACACATGCCACAAACACGCCACAAACACGCCGCAAACACGCCGCAAACACGCCACCAACACGCCCCACACACGGCCTGTTTTGGGGCTGTTTTGGGCAGCCCTATTATCTCCTTCCTTTTCCATCCAAAACCCGTCTCAACAATGATACAAAACCATTCCAACAACACACAACCATTATCAATTCAATTCAACACTACAAACATATGAAATAACCATAAAACTAATAAACTTAACAACAATAATTCATATGAATAAAACCTAACAAATTACTACTCACATAACATCCAACACATAACAAATGTAACATTATATCGTCGAGTAACTCGGAATAGTTACCTTAAGCTAGAAAAACGAAAGTAACCCTTGAGAAAACCCTAAAAACCGCGACTACCCTTCGTCCTCTACTATATATGAGTCTCCTAAGTCGTCTTCATGATCTTCACCTATTTAAAACAACAAAAACACAACAATTATCACATAAACCGAAATTATACCCTAAAATAAGCTTAAATCGAAATTAGGGAAACTGGAATTAAAACATACTAGGATGTAGATCTTGAAGAGAGGATTCCGAATATATAAATTTTGTGAAAATCGGACTAGAAACGAAGAAATTATGATGAAATTGGTGATTGAAAGGAAGAAAAAAGTTAGGGTTTGGTTGATGTTGATGATGAATGTTTTAGAACACAAATGAAAGGGTAAGGGGGCTGTCAAGAGTCAAGGGAAGTTTTGGTCTATTTTTTTTTTACTCGGTTTTGATTCGTTTTGACGGAAATTCGAATTATTCGTCAAACGCGATTTTCGACAACACTAAAGTTTTTAAACACAAGTTTACTAGAATTTTAAGTACTCCTATACCTAATATCCTAACTCATTTACCCAACGACCGTAAGAAATGGAAAATCCCATTTTTACGACTTTTCTTTGAAATACTCTTTTATTAAAGAAAAAGGTTTAAATATAGTTTAAATTACTTTTAAACATTTCCAAACTATCAAAAATAATTATATTACTTCAAAAAAAAATAAAATTATATTTTGTCGAATTATTATTATTTCAATTAAATTAATATTAAATTAAAGTTGATTTAAAATATTATTTTTAAAATATAATAACGGTCCAAATTTACGGGGTGTTACAATCATCCCTCCTTTTAAAAAGTTTCGTCCCCGAAACTTAGAAGAAAGAATCATTGTATATATATAAGTCTATCTTTTTAAAATCAAATAAATAAAATTTTCAAGATATGAACGTATGAAAATATAAGTGTCCTTTCAATGAAACGGAGATACTCTTGTCGATCACTCAAGAACATCAATATTTCAATTCAAGGATATAAAAATACACTTTTACACCAACGAATGAGCAAACTAATTATCGGACGTCTCCAATAACAAGCTTTAACACCCATTGACGTTAAAACCAGTGAAAAACATTAAAATATTTTCAACACCTTTAGTTTAAAATTTTTATAATAAGGGTAATAACTCCACTAGCTATAACTAAATTCTAACTACGGTTTCTAAACACTAAGCAAGGACTATTAACGCGGAGAATACGTAAGAAAAAGGAATAACCTCACGAGAAGAGTTCGGGATATTTAGCTAACATAGAAGATTCAGGCTCCCAAGTTTCTTCTTCGACATTTCCACAACGCCAGAGGACACGAACTAGGGGCACAACTTTGCTCCTAAGTTGCTTGTTTGCTCTTTCGAGGATCCGGATCGGCCTTTCTTCCAAAGTCAAGCTAGGCTCTAAATCTAGAATTTCCTCTTGAATGACATGGCTCGGATCACTAATGTACTTCCTTAACTGAGATACATGGAAGACATTATGAACCTTGCTCAAATTCGGAGGCAACTCCAAACGGTAAGCAACGGAACCAATCTTTTCAAGCACACGGAATGGACCAATATATTGGGACTTAGCTTCCCTTTTACACCAAACCGTTTCACCCCTTTCATAGGTGATACCTTGAGGAATACTCGATCATCAACTTCAAAGGCAAGTGGTCGACGACGGATATCGGCATAAGATTTCTGTCGGTCTTGAGCGGATTTCATGCGCTCTCTAATGATCTGAACCTGATTGACGGTCTCAGTCACCAAATCGGGTCCTAACACATGAGCATTTTGGACTTGATCCCAACAGACAGGAGTACGACACTTCCTACCATACAAAGCTTCATAAGGTGACATTTTAATAGAGGCTTGATAGCTATTGTTGTAGGAGAATTCAACAAGAGGTAAACATTTCTCCCAAGAAGTATGAAAATCTAAGGCACAAGCTCGGAGAAGATCCTCTAATGTTTGGATAGTCCTCTCAGTCTGTCCGTCTGTAGCGGCATGAAAAGCTGTACTCATTAGTAGCTTACTACCCATGGCTTCTTGTAAAGCAGTCCAGAAACGAGAACAGAATCTAGGGTCTCGGTCTGAAACTATATCTTTAGGAACTCCATGGTAGCGTACTATCTCTTTCACATAGGCACCAGCTAGAACATTTAAATTCCATGTTTCCTTGATCGGTATAAATCTAGCACATTTGGTCAGTCGATCTACAACTACCCAAACATCATCCTTTCCACCAGTAGTTCTAGGTAAAGCCATCACAAAGTCCATGGCAATGGACTCCCATAAGGTAATGTCTCCATGTCTTCAAGGCATGCACCACCGCAGCTAACTCAAGATCATGAGTCGGATAATTCACCTCGTGAACTCTCAGCTGTCGAGAGGCATAAGCAATAACCTTTCGATTTTGCATTAAGACACAACCTAGACCATATTTTGAAGCATCACAATAAACATCATAGTCCACACCATCCTCAGGTAAGGTCAACACTGGAGCAGTAGTCAACCTAGTTTTCAATTCCAGGAAAGCATTCTCACATTCATCGGTCCACACAAACTTAGACTCCTTCTTCAACAATTGAGTCATCGGTCTAGCTATCTTAGAAAATCTTTCACAAATCGACGGTAATAACCCGCCAAACCAAGGAAACTTCGAATCTCAGTCACATTTTTCGGACTCTTCCAATCAACAACGGCTTCAATTTTGGCAGGATCTACCATAATACCATCTTTGGATATGACATGTCCAAGAAAGCTACTTGATGCAACCAAAATTCACATTTAGAGAACTTAGCAAACCACTTTTGACGACGAAGAATGTCTAAAATGATACGAAGATCTTTGACATGATCTTCATCATTCTTTGAGAAAATTAAAATATCATCAATGAATACCACAACACATTTATCGAGGTACTCACTAAAGGTACGATTCATTTGATCCATGAAGATAGCAGGAGCATTAGTCAATCCGAAAGGCATCACTTTAAATTCGAAATATCCATATCTCGTGCTGAAAACAGTCTTAGGAATATCAGATTCACGAACTGGAATTTGATGATAACCCGATCTAAGATCAATCTTCGAAAAAGTAGAAGCACCACGTAATTGGTCAAAGAGATCATCAATTCGTGGAAGCGGATATTTGTTCTTGACTGTCACACGATTAAGTTCACGATAATCGATACAAAGTCGCATAGAACCATCCTTTTTCTTCACAAAGAGAACGGGAGAACCCCAAGGAGAAGCACTAGGCCTAATAAAGCCTTTCTCAATCAAGTCATCAAGTTGGATTCTCAACTCTTTCAATTCGGAAGGAGCCATACGATAAGGAGCTTTAGCAATTGGTCCAGTTCCAGGAACTAGATCAATGGAAAATTCAACATCTCTTTCAGGAGGAATTCCGGGTAATTCATCGGGAAAAATATCTGGATATTCACAAACAATAGGAACATCCTTCAAAGGAGGAAGAGAAGAATCAGAAGTAGTCACTACGCATAGAAATGCTTGATGACCCTTCTTCAAAACATTCATCATTTTCATAGCTGAGATTAACTTCACACTAGCTTGCTTTCTAATTCCTTGATAAGATACACGAGTACCCAAAGGACTTTTAAGAATAATCTTTTGATCTCGGCATTCGAATCGAGCATGATAAGTAAATAACCAATCCATGCCCAGAATAACATCAAATTCTTCAAGTGGGAATCGAAAGAGATTAGCCGGAAAAATAGATCCCGATATTGATATAGGAACATTGGAATAGATATTAGAACAGGAAAAAATGTCACCGGAAGGTAAAGATATATCCGTGCTTTCACCAAGCGAAGATTCAAGAGGTAATTTGTCGGAGAGATTCATCGATATGAATGACAAAGAAGCACCTGTATCGAATAAAACTAAACAAGGAACTTTAAATATTAAGAACGTACCAGTGACTATATCTGGGTGTGCCTCTGCCTAAGCACGGCTCATCAAGAAAATACGACCTCTCGGTCTCTCAGAAGTAGCAGGTGTAGTAGCAACAGCAGTCTTCTTCGCAGGACATACATTAGCCTTGTGTCCAGGCTTGTTGCAGAAGAAACATATAATAGGCCTATCCCTATCAAAACAACCAACTCCGGGATGTGCTGGCTTCTTACACTGGTAGCACACACGATCCTTCAGTCCTTTGTTGTTGCTAGGAGATAGATTACGAGCACCTTGATTTGCTTGACCACTCGGAATAAACCTTCTCTTATTAGGATAAGAGGGAATGGAAGAAGCAACATAAGGCCTAGAAGGAACAACGTAAGGCCTAGGAGTAGGATAGAATGGCCTCTTGCCAAGAGATGTACTAGAAGCACGAGCCTCTTCATCAATAGCTTTAAGAGAGCTCTCGGCCCATAAGGCATCATCGTAGATCGAGACAAAGGATGTAGAATCTCTACGAATCATACTCTTAAGCTTTGGAGTAAGCTTTTCAAGATAAAAGAAAACTTTTTCATCTTCATTTTTGACAAGTCTAGTGGCATAGTGAGAAAGTTCATTGAATTTATCGGTAAAGGCTTGAACAGAAAGATTTCCTTGCTTCAATTCCATGAACTCTTTAAGTCTTTGTTGTTTCAGCTCTTTTGGATAGAATCTAGTTTCAACTAGATCCTTAAAGCGATCCCAACCAAAGCCAGGTTCAAGAATAGAAGTAGGACCAGTCATAGACCACCATCTATCCGCTTCTTTCACAAGGAAATGAGAAGCCAATTTCACCTTGTCACCTTCACGAACTTCATACAAGGCAAAACTCTTCTCCAATTCACGGAACCATTCAGTGAGTGCCACTGGATCTACTTCACCACCATACGTCTTGGTGTTGTTTCGAGTTAATTGATTTGCCACCCAAGTATAAGTGCCAGGGGCACCTTCTGGAGGCGGAGTAGGAAGAGGAGCAGGAACAGGTTGGTTTTGTTGATTCTGAAGAATCTGAGTAAGAGCTTGTAGGATTGCATTATCTACAGCTTTTCTTGGAGGAGCCATCTTACAAAAGAAGACATTGGCTTACTTAACAAAGACTTACTTAACAAATAGCAATCACAAAGAGACTACAACATAAAGTCCTAAATCTACCCATCCTACCCATCTCTCAAGTTTATTATTTCAAGGTCAAGTTATTTATAGTAGGGTGCACAAACGTGCGTTGGGAGCAAATAAGCTCTGATACCAACTGTGACACCCTCAAAAATCGCGGAAAAATTAAACACGTAATTTCTAAATAAAAACTGCATGGATATGTTTGTAATAGGTTCATTTGAGTAAAAACCTGTAATTTTTTTAAAACCTGAACCTGTTATAAAGATATCCTAATAGAAGGTGTCAAAACATGCAAGGTCTAAACAAACTTATTTACATAACCATCGCTATAAATAGCGGAGAACAAAATGATACAAAACAATGTACAGAGGGAGACATATGTCTCTAAAAGTGTGACATACATGTCACTACAAAATGGGAACCAATCTAAGTTCCAAGGTTACTTTGCTCGCTAGCTCGTCCGTGTACCCCATATAAGCATCACCTACCTGTCAATCGCATTTTATACAAACACGAAAGCCACAGTCAGTGGGGAGTAACTCCGAGTTCTCCCAGCCACGAAATGTCATGTTAATATAACATGAAAGCATATAAATATGAGCAAATATAATACATAGCCCATTTAAAGGCTAAACCATCAAGCTTTTCATGTGAAATTCAATATAAATAACATATAGTCCTAGTATGTGAATACTAGACCAACTCAAGCTACACTATCATGTGAGTCACATATCATACGGGAATCCAAACTCTATCAACCATAGCCGGCTTGCATCTCACCTTCTATGTTTCATAGAATCATCAAACAAGAAAGGGCAATATATCTAGAGACAGGCATAAGTTCCTAGTACAGTCAATAGTCACTTTGTAACTCGAGTCTATACCACGAGGTAGGGAAGCTAGTATTTTAGCTCAGAGGTTACATTTAAAACATGGCCAAGATACAACTCAACCCTAATCCTAGACTGCGCAGACCTAGAGAAATGCGGATAAAACCACCGCACCCAAGACTCATGATAAAACCACATGAGTACCCTAAGGAGTCCACCAAAGGGTTGGCTAGTACTTAAGCTGACCATCCACTCACAAAATAGGCAGAAAAGTCATGCCCCAGCTTGGATATAAACCCACCAAGCCGGGAACACAAAGGCTATTAAGCCGTGAACATACACTCGTCAAAGACTATAATGACCTATCTATGACAATAACTGAAAATACTCACTTAAGACCTCGTCCCAAGTGAATACTTTAGCCAACTTAACAATAACAAGGGCAAAAAGTCCAAACTTGTAAATACAAATGATCACAAGCTAGCATATGGACGCCTACATACAAATATAATCAAATGACAATCCAACATTCCAAACCAACATGGTCAAGGCATTAAAATATAACATTCAATATCAACCATAGTCATCCAAACTTACCCCAAAGACAAATCCCCGACCCAAGTCCCGCGACGGGTCATTGGTCAAATCAGGGCTGACCGGTTTAAACCTAATTTGACCAAACTCATTCGGTCATATTGGCCCAGCTCAGAGTCTTGACTCATTTTGACTCAAATCACACAATTCAACATAATACAATTCATGTGAAAATTATCAACATAAGGAAAAATTATTCCAACTTATAAGCTAACCCATTTCCAACAATTTCTCATAATAATAAAAATTACTAATACACCAAAATATCAACATGTTCAATTGTACAAATGACAAACACAAAGCATCAAACAAAGGCTCAAACACACAACCCGAACAACAGCCAAACCCGGCCACACACATGCCACAAACACGCCACAAACACGCCGCAAACACGCCACCAACACGCCCCACACACGGCCTGTTTTGGGGCTGTTTTGGGCAGCCCTATTATCTCCTTCCTTTTCCATCCAAAACCCGTCTCAACAATGATACAAAACCATTCCAACAACACACAACCATTATCAATTCAATTCAACACTACAAACATATGAAATAACCATAAAACTAATAAACTTAACAACAATAATTCATATGAATAAAACCTAACAAATTACTACTCACATAACATCCAACACATAACAAATGTAACATTATATCGTCGAGTAACTCGGAATAGTTACCTTAAGCTAGAAAAACGAAAGTAACCCTTGAGAAAACCCTAAAAACCGCGACTACCCTTCGTCCTCTACTATATATGAGTCTCCTAAGTCGTCTTCATGATCTTCACCTATTTAAAACAACAAAAACACAACAATTATCACATAAACCGAAATTATACCCTAAAATAAGCTTAAATCGAAATTAGGGAAACTGGAATTAAATCATACTAGGATGTAGATCTTGAAGAGAGGATTCCGAATATATAAATTTTGTGAAAATCGGACTAGAAACGAAGAAATTATGATGAAATTAGTGATTGAAAGGAAGAAAAAAGTTAGGGTTTGGTTGATGTTGATGATGAATGTTTTAGAACACAAATGAAAGGGTAAGGGGGCTGTCAAGAGTCAAGGGAAGTTTTGGTCTATTTTTTTTTGACTCGGTTTTGATTCGTTTTGACGGAAATTCGAATTATTCGTCAAACGCGATTTTCGACAACACTAAAGTTTTTAAACACAAGTTTACTAGAATTTTAAGTACTCCTATGCCTAATATCCTAACTCATTTACCCAACGACCGTAAGAAATGGAAAATCCCATTTTTACGACTTTTCTTTGAAATACTCTTTTATTAAAGAAAAAGGTTTAAATATAGTTTAAATTACTTTTAAACATTTCCAAACTATCAAAAATAATTATATTACTTCAAAATAAAATAAAATTATATTTTGTCGAATTATTATTATTTCAATTAAATTAATATTAAATTAAAGTTGATTTAAAATATTATTTTTAAAATATAATAACGGTCCAAATTTACGGGGTGTTACAAAGTCCAAATGAAATTTTCTACCTACTGTGTACAAGACATCCCCATGAATGCATAATTCCTCATAACATAATGAAACATCAGCTTATAAAAACTATAAATGAGAAATGTAAGATGGAAATGATCTTTTCTTTTTGTGTTTTTGATTTTTTCGATTTTTTTTTTTTAATAAAAACTAAAAATAAACTAAGGAAATTAAAAGAAAATAAACTAAAAAGTAAAAATCTAAATGCAATCCTAAATGCAAATCCTGAATGCAAATCCTCCCCCAAGCTAAAACTTCACATTGTCCTCAATGTGCATGCAATTATAACAGAAACAAACCGAAAAACGGTTGGTAGCACATCGAGCAGAGAAACAAGGTGAGATTCTAATGGGAAAAGGGGCTAAAAAAGAAAAACTAAAAATGCTAAAAATAAAATAAAAGAAAAATCTTACAAAATGTCTAGCCTCCTCCAAGCTAGTATAAACAAGGGGAGCTCATCATCTCATCACAAAGGCCACCAGCTACGGCCTCTCATCTCTGAAGAAGGTGGCTTGGATGCGGATCCAGAAGCATCTGTATAGCAGGTATCATCTGCAGAATAATAGCTACCACGAGAAGCAATGACCCCGGTTGGGTTGCTGGCTCCTAAGGACTGGTACTCTTCTACTTGGTGATTTCCAAAATCACCTCTATACCCCCCAAAACTCTCGACGCCATAGTCGATTCCACAGTAATCCGGTCCGGTCTGCGGCACACCTGCATCATAAGCAGTAGCATACCCCCCTTCGGGCCAAGTATAAAAAGACGGGTGGGGGCTCTCAGGTCTAATCACACCTTGCCTAGCAAAGTGGTCATAGATGGGGTGCAAAGCAAGCTGCTGGTCGGACTGAATTCTATTAACGGACAAGGTTAAGGCTTCAAACATGGCGGTCACATCCCCCGTAGCATGGGTCGACTGAGAGGATGATCCTACCTCAGGGCGGCGGGATCTAAGTTGAACAGGGGGGTCAATGGGGGTAATATCCCCAACAGAAAGGAAGTAAGTAGGACGGGGTAAGATAGCCTCACCCTCCTGAAGTTGAGGACGCTGCCTAAGCAATGAAATTTGCTCTACCTCGGCGGTCAACTTGACCGAATCACGGCCAGCTATCCTCCAAATCATATGGGGGTGAGAAGCTCGAAACCAGTTAAGCTGAACAAAGTAATCATAATCCAACCCATTTCTCATCTCGGTGGGAGGTGTAGTCAATGCATGAAGGTCAGTGGTGGCTTGGTTAAAACCACAAACTCGCATAGCAAGGTGAGTGATAAGACCTCCATAGACAATGACAGTGTTCTTAGGATTAATAGCTTTAGTCAACTGAACAGCAAAATAATAGGGAATACTAATAGACCATGGTTCTTCACCATTCACATTCAAAAATCCTCCTAAAATTTCTAACTCCACTCGTCTCACCAAATGAGGTTCAGCACGACCCAAAAAGGTCCATCCCATGAATCGTTGCCAGATTCTAATGGCGGGATGATGGATATGTTGGTGTGGGACATGGTCCCAATGAGAGACAGGGTAAGTCGAAATAGCGTTCCAAACTAGGCTAACATCAAATCCTTCTGGAGGTGGAGGTAACAGTGTCCTCAGAGGTGAGACCAAATTGTCTGGCAAAGATCTCTAAGTTCATACTATAATCATCATTGAATAACCTAAACCGAACTTGAGGCATAGTATTTCTATTCCTAGACCTATGTAACTCGAAAGAGCTCAAGAATTCAAGGGTTAATTGAGGGTAGGTCTTATAACTAAAATTCATGCTAGCATTCATACCTAAACCTCTAAATAACACTTTAACATGCTCAAGAAGTTTCATATGTCGTAAAGAAGAAACATCGAGGAACTTGGTAGCCCTCATACCTTTGCTTTTAAGAATACACCAATTTTGCCATTGCTTGTGTGAACTAAATTCTACATCCGGAAAGTCAGGATCATGCATAGCATCTCCTTGATTTTCGGGTTGATCATTTGCTTCAAGCATTTCTATGTCTTCTTCTTGGGTTCTACTACTTTCTCCTTGAGTTGAGGTTCTTGCCCTCTTTGATCTCCTTATTGTAGGTGCCATTTTCTACAAATAACTAGTATTAAAACACTTCATTTATAAACACAAATTGGATATCATAAGTGTTATAATACTAAGCTTTAAGCACAAATTCAAGCATAACTACCTTAGTGAAACATTATCATGCCATCTTTTGAGCACAAATGGATGTCCTTAAGCATAACAATATGTCACTTAAGATGAGCAACATACACTTAAATCATGAATTTGGCTACTACTCAAAGGGTACTAATGCTAAATTAACAAAATAAGATCATAAGTTCATAGTATAAAGGATGAATTCAAGCATCATACTACCACTTAAGCATAGGTTCTTAGCATATACTAAAGAAGAGTATCCTAATTAGCATATGAGCATTCAAATCATAGTAATCATCCTAATTAATCACTAACATTCACTCTATAGCATGGAAGAAGCATTAGAAATCCAATTTAAACAAGTTTTTCAATCAAAATCAAGAACCCCCAAATTTGGGTTAGGGTTTGTTCATGTTGGATTTCTGAAAAAATAGAGAGATTGAAGTAACTAAAGTAGAATTAACTTACTTGATGATGCTTAGAAGTTGCCTTTGATGAACTATAGTGACAAATTTTGTAAGAAAAGACCAAGAAATGAAGATTTTGAGAGAATTTGAGCTTTGAAATTGAAGAACACGGGTATATGGCAGCAAGCAAAGGGTAATGTGTTGGCTTTATAGAAGAAATTAGAGCAAAATACGAACCAGACAACTTACCCGATCGGGTATACACGGATCCGATCGGGGAAGTGTGCTGGTCCGGTTTTTGGTTCTTTTTTCTTTGCTACTTGCCCTTACCTTTTGGCTATGTCCTTGAACATACTTACTAACCTTAGTAATCTTGGCAACTTGGGCCAAGGATAGCTCCTTCTTGTCTCAATAAGTCCTCCGATTCTAAGTACGAAAAACTATCAACTAAACATGCAGTTCTAAATGTAAACAATAAGTAAAACGATAATTGTTTCTAACTATTACAACACAAAATCCAAAAATAGATAGTCCAAATAAAATAGTTCAAATCAAAATCATTGTCTAATAAGTAAAATAAAGAATGCATAAAGAAAAAGAAAAGAGAAAGACGGGTTGCCTCCCGACAAGCGCATTTTTAAGTCATGCTAGACTTTGTTTTGATATCCCTCCTTAAGCCTTATGAAGGGAATTGAGCTCCTTGTAGCTTGATTCGGCCTTGACTTTTCTCATTTACCTTTTGCCAACACCTATGGCAACTTAATGCGAATACACCACAAAGTTCACAAGGTGTTGTAAGTGAGGTAAATGGATAGAAAACTTTTGGGCGATATAAAGTGCTTTTTGGGGTGGTTTCGTTTGGTTGAACGGGACAAGCTAAGGAAATGGTAGTGTCAACATCATTTGAAGTTTCCACTCGACTTTTCTTTCGCTCTCCCCCATTAGTTTGTGAACCTTCCCCCCTTTCTTTTTGTGAATTAATTGATAGGTTTGACATAGTGTTTTAAACCTACGGTGAAAAGCGATGACAATCTCTTCCCACTCCATTGGCCTTGTGGCTTCCTTTAAACGACGGGTGAACCACCATTTAGCTTCTCCCTTTAGTGATAAAGGAAAAAGGGTTTCTCTAATTTCATTTTGGGTGATTCCCTCCCTCACAAAGGTTTGACACAATTCACAAAAGGTTTGGAGATGGTGCGACGGGTTTTCATTTGGTTTACCACTAAATTGGTTACCCTCGATGAGAGCAATCAAAGTCATATGGACCCTTAGGATCCCACTAGCGAGCTCAAAAACCCGATACCTTGGATCTTCCCTTGTTAGTACCATTTTTGTCAACCTACAAGAAAAACACAAAAAAAAAAGTTAGTAACGATTTAGGTACGGTTGCACCTAAAAATGGTAGAATTTTTAAACAAAAACCAACAATTCATAGATAAACAAAACCGTGCTCCCCGGCAACGGCGCCAAAATTTGATCGGTTATGTCGCGGTCCTGATACATAAATAATTACCCACACTTAGGCTAACCACATAAGGAATGTAATTAGGGAAGTAGGGTGTCGATCCTCAGAGAGTACGTGTTAACTATGAATTGCTATGGAGTGATTTTCATTTAGGTTCGAGTCATTAGAGGTGGTTGTCTAAACTACTAACATAAAATAAAACGACAAGTATGTAAATGACAATATGTAAATGACAATATGTAAATGACGAATATGTAAATGACAATATGTAAAACTCAAAACAGACGACTTACCCGATCGGGTTGTCACGTATCCGATCGGGGAAGTGTTCTAATCCGAATAACAACAATTAAAATATAACTAAAGGCGATATTTAAATGACAATATTGAAAGGCTATCTAACTAGACTAATAAACTAGCTAATAACAATAATGTAAACTATCTAAGAACAATAATAAAATGACGATAGAGTAAACTAACTAATCAACAATAAAATAAACTATCTAAAACGGTAAAATAAACTAACTAATCAAATTGATATAGTGAAAGAGAAATACATGCAAAACGATTTAAAAGTTTCATTGATACCAATACTAGAATTACTATGATTGTCTAAGCCTTGTAGCGGTATATTCCTTTCGGATTCGTACCGAATTTTTAGTGGGTCCTAACGTCCTCTCACCATGGTTAGGTCACTAAACCCCTATTGGCATTCCTAATTCCCATCCCAATTCTCGTTATAAAGACGGAAATTGACTAATACAAACGATTGTTGATGGCCACTAAACAAAGTTATAGAATTTGACACGACCAAAGGAAGAAACAGCTAGATGATTCAATTGGTATATACTCTTCTTTTAATTCATTTAACTAGTAAATCATTTCAATATTACAACTCTACTTATTTTATTTACACAATGTTAATCTTACAATAATATATCTAATTTATGTGATTAAGTAAATTAATAAGAAAAATATGTATGAAATTAAACTATGAAATATAAATACTAAGGTGATTAAGGTAATTATACTAGTAATGATTCTAATGACAATTTTTAGGATTATATGATTAGGTAAAATAAGAGATGGCATAATAGACAATATTTTAGTTTCAACTAGATTGCTTTTACATTGATTTTCTAACAACAATAATATGAGAATAATACTAATGAGATTATAATTCATGATGAAAATTGCATAAGTAAATTAAGAATAGAGAATTACCGAAATTGGAATGCAAGTTATGTAGGAAATAAAGTAAAGAACAATTATCCAACCCAATAACAAAAGCTTATAAAAACAGTAGAGAAACACTAAGAAATTGCATAAACTATTTTCTAAAACTTGTATGAAAGAAGTAAACTACTAGATTATTGTATTCTAAATTGTCTATGAAAGGTATGTAAGTTGATGATAAGTTGATGTCAATTGTGTGTGATGATCATTGGCTTTTATAAGGCTGCATGGCTGATGATCTCTCGTCCAAATTCATACCCTAGTCAAAGCATTTAATCACTCATTTAAGCTCGGTAGAAGAAGAACTAAGTAACGTCCATTTGCAAACATACCCGATCGGGTATAAGGAAATCCGATCGGGTAAGTGTGCAAGATGGAATCTTCCGTCTTTTCCAATTTAATCTCTTGGGCACTGAATCCTATGCTTTAGTCTTGGTCAAAGCAATACGAAATTGGGCTTGGGGTAGTCTTCTTTTGACTTGGGTTGATGTTTCCCTTTGAAGTTCAAAGTCAAAATCCAAATTGAGTCCATTCGAGGAAGGATGTAGCAGAATCATAGTCAAATCGTGAAATGGCTATCATCGGTTCCTTAAAAACTCGTATTCTAGTGCCTTTGCTCCATAAAGTAGGAAAATATAGCAAAACCGCTTCATTTCCTATAAAATGAGTCAAAACACGCAAAACAACTAGAATAGCAATATTAGCTCGTTAATCACTTAACAAAGTGCATAAATCGTATAGAAATCGAGCTAAAACGGGGGATAAATCAGTACAAAATATCACTTATCATCAGTCGCCAATTTGGCGACTGATTTCAGTCGCCCGTCTTTGTTTTTAATATTTTTGGGAATTGTTTCAGCCGCCAATTTGGCGACTAGTTTCAGTCGCCCGAGTCTATTTTCAGTCGCCAAATTGGCGACTACTAGTATCAGTCGCCTAATTACAGTCGCCTGAAACAAGATTTCTTGTAGTGTATGAAGGTAATTATTCATCTTTCTACCTTTCATAACCACCACTAAACACCAATCTCCTTCCATTTCTTCTTATTTTAGATTCCAATACTCCCGTTATAATTACTTCTATCCTAAACAAGCCCTAAAAAGGAGAAATATAGGAGATTGGATGTGACAACCCTCGCGAATGCGGAAAAATAAAACAAACAAGCATGTGAATTATATAGCGGAAATATGAAGTTTTAAAAACCTTTATACATGCAAGGAAAGAATACGAGGAGTGTCAAATATTACAAACTAACGTACGAATTATACTACATAAAGAGACGAAGTCTCTCCAAAAAGTTAACAAGTAAAAGTGTTTAGCAAATAAGCTAAAATCGTCTAGAAGTGAAACTTCCAGGAACAACGCCCGCTAGCTCACACCCGAACCCAAAATATCAAGCAAAATGCCAACCAATCAAGCAACCTGTTCATCCATGAAAAACATGAACGCCACAGTCAGTGGGGAGTAATTCCGGGTTCTCCCAGCCATATCACATTAAACGTACATAGAAGGAAATACAAAAGTAGAAGCATGCATATATAGATATACATGTGAAATACGATAAGGATAGATAGGCAATTCAATATATAATGATAAGAGTATATGAAATACAAACCGTAACCATCATGCTTTTGATAGACTCGGGGAAGACACCCTTAGGCAACTATATACTCACTAGGGCTTACATCACACCGTTAGCGGCATATACTTGATAAGATAGAAACTCGACATATAAACCATGTCAATCATCTAATTCATGCAAGAGTCCAACTAAATGTTCACGTATAATTCAACTTACAAACGACCATCAAATCATACGAATATGACAACACAATCTCTCACGGTTAATGGCACGCACTAGCATCGTGTACAATAGCAAGACAAGCCAATGGAAGCTCACGGAATAAGACATTTTCCGGAACCGTATACGATAAGACGTTTCGTATACTCATGACCTAGACAAACAAGTTCACGGGATAAGACGTGTCCCGGAATCATGTACGATAAGACGTTTCGTACACACAAGACTCTAATCCTCTCGATAGGACGACGATAATAATACGGTCCTAGTCTAAACCTGGCCAGACTCTCGGAATAAGACATGTTCCGATTCGACATGTGGTAAGACGTTCCACATCCAAGACCCGGTCAATCATAGACGCCGAGTACCCCAAATTCGGTCAACCTTCACGAAAGAGGCGGAAAGAGATCTATAGTCAAAAGTCAAGCTAGTACGCTACATGCAATGACACCACCTCGCAAAGATACAACATTTGACGGCCGGGTCGATCAACGCATTGCGTTCACCTCCTAACAACATCGTCATATCCCCACTAAAACATGCATACAAGCATCAAGGATACACCCCATCGCTCCAACATTCCAGTCTAACGAGTATAAGGGTGTAGCCGGGAAATGAGAGTACAAAGCACATAGGAAATTTGTGCTCAAACCGTAACCTTTGTAAAAACCGACTCAAAGTGGGACATAGCAAAAACCGTCACAAAACATGAGAATAGGGAATCATATAAGTTTAAATATGATAAACATGAGTCAATACATGATACATAAGCATTAGAACAAGTTTATGAAGCATAATGAATAAAAAACATAGATACCTCTCCAAAACAACGTTGTTTGGAAACCAACGAAAACAAGGGTCCACTTCAAACGGTCATAACTAGAGTTCTAGACATGCAAATGCAGAAAGTCCAAATGGAGGTGATAGCTTATCCTCTTACGGTTCCAACGAGATGTCACACGCCCAAAACAAGCAAGTAACGAAGGAGATATGATCATTTTACGAAAAGGGGTCAGTGCAGGAAAATTTCTGTTGGCAGCGAGTGACGCAGCCTGCGTCACCACGACGCAGCCTACGTCCTACGACGCAGCCTGCGTCCTGCGTCACGGGATTCAGGACGATCAATTTCCAACATGTTATCAACAACAAAATCCTCATTTATCATCACAAACCATCAATTCTCATATCAATTAACCACTAACAACAACCAACAACAACAACACAAGTCCTAAGCATACTAACCATAATCTAAATACGATTACTAGCCTAGAAAACACATAAAACACGTAAATGATATCGAGTAACCCTTCACCGTTACCTTTTCGCGTCTTTAAACGGTTTCTAAACCTTCCTAGTCTCCACCTACATACAATTAGATAATAAAAGATGAATATAATTTACCTAGAGAAAGACGGATAATTTAAAAAGCGAGAAAGACGGTAATTTTATTACCAATACGGATAGAGGAAGCTAAGAGGGGAAGAATAAGACGAACTTACGTGAATTTGAACAAGAAATGAAGGCGTAGCGATGATTCGAAGATGGATGAAAATGGAGGCAAGGTTTTGGGTTTCTTAGAGAAGAAGAAATGAATTTGAGTTGTGGGAAATGAATTAGGTTTAGGGTGAGGAAGGGAGTATATGAAGAAGAAAGTCAACGAAAGTCAAAGGCGGCTCAAAAGTCAAGAAAAGTCAAACTCGCCTTAAGACGGGATTCTCATGGAATCTCGCGGAAATTCTAAATACGAACTCGGAAATTCTAAATTCGACTCAGAACATAAAATTCTATATTAAAACTTAAATTTGCTGAAAAGTATCCGTAAAATATTTTCACTAGAAAAATAGGGTACATTTCCGGGTGTTACATTGGAGATTAGAGGTTCAGGTGAGCATAGTGGGGCTTAAGTTTGATTTTTTGTACTATGTAATTATTTTTTAGAAAACGAATGAAGTTCGATATTAAGTCACTGATAGATTTTTAGTGATTACAATCGGATAGCGTTAACTTCGGTTTTAGTTACTAAAGCTTCATAACTAAGAGGAACATCACAATAATTTTCGATTTCATTTTGCTTAACATCGGTATTTTCTTTATCTTTTCACTATGTATAATGTATACTTACTCATCTCTATACTAGATCATCAATTCTCATTTAAGACGTCACTATCCGTCTTAAACTGTAGATGCGTCTTGTGTATGTAAGACAAATATATTATTTTTTCCTATACATTATTAAATAGACAAGTAGTATGTAATTACACTGTTTTAAGCTTAAGACGTGTTGTCTTACGGGAGACTTACTATAGAGATAACACAATTGTTATAGAAGCTGAGAAGTGGGTAGATGGGCAGATGTATGCACCTACCTTTCTTTTTGTTTTGGTTGCTAGAGTAGAACCTATAATTAAGTGCAGCCTTAATTATTCCTCTCTTTTTCTATATAATAATTGAAGATTTGTGTCTTAAATGATTGTTGGCTTTTATGTCATTCATGCTTACGGGAAGAGTATACAATAATAAAGTATAATTATAATATATGGGACTCAACCACTACTTTAGGGTTTTGGTTGACATGGTTCAATTATCATGGTATCAGAGCCAGTGTAACCGTAGGTCACGGGTTCAAACTCTGGCAGCCTCCAATATCTCTCAAATTTCACCAAGTGGAAAACCGAGCACAGGTTTTGGTTAAGATGGTTGAGGGAAAATATCTAATAGAATAATATTTCTGAGGATCGGAGAAATGGATGAAAGAAAATGGAGATGATCCATTCCCGCTCATACTTAATTAGATTATAAATAAACATTAAGGTATAAGTCACCTTATATAATATTAAGGTATGTTCAAAATCCCTGCTATGATTGCGCGCATTATTAAACTATTGAATTCATCTTTGATAAGTTTTAAGATGAATTTGAGAGTAAAAATAAATATTGTAGAAGAGAGAAGATTTTAGAGAGAAGAATAGAATTTGTATTTATGAGAATTAAAGTTGTACTTCATATGAGATCAATACATGCCTTATATAGATGTTATGATGATAGAGTTTTCTAACTAACTTCTAACAGCCATAACTACTTTTTTTACAGTTAACTAACTTCTAACTAACTTAAGTAGTTAGTTAGTTAGCTAACTATAATATATTCACTGCCCCCCTCAAGCTTGACTGTGTTGTTGCAATTTCAGTCCAAGCTCGGCGGAAAGGAGATGATGTTCATAAGCTCCCAAGGGCTTTGTCATGATGTCTGCAAGCTACATACAAGGCACTTCTGACATGAGTAGTCTTTAAAAAGCCTTCTTATTGTATATCCCTTACATAGTGGCAGTCCATATTAAGATGCTTTCTCCTTTAATGAAATACATGGTTATTGATTGTTGATGTGTTGTGCTGTAGTATTATCACAGTATAGTGTAACAGACAATGGTATGGAAACCTGAAGCTCATTTAGCAGATTTACCAACCAAACTGACTCACTTGATGTGTATATGACATACTCCTGTATTCAGCCTGTGCAGTACTCATACTGACAGTGGGTTGCTTATTTGTCTTCCAGGAAATAAAAGATTTGCCTAGGAAGATACAAAACCCACTTAAAGATCTACAATTATAGGCACAGGTGGCCCAATCTGCATTAGAGTAAGCATGCATATTAGCATCGGCATTTGAAGCATAAAATAAGCAAGTGTTGATGGTGTCTTTCAAGTATCTTAGAACATGTTGAGCAGTTTTGTAATATGTATATCTCTTGGCTAGCTTAGGAATTGACTCAAATGTTGGACACTGTATGATATATTTGGTCTTGTTAGATTTAGATACAATAATCTACCAACAAGCCTTTTGTAGGTTTTAGGATCTTGTAATAGTTCTCCATAATCAATAGAAAGTTTCAATCCTTTTTGCATTGGGAAATTGGTGGGTGTGCAATCTTCAAAACCAACATCATTCAGTATATCTGATGTGTATTTTTTCTGATTTAATAAGATGCCATTACTGTTTCTAGCAATTTTCAGTCCGAAGAAATATCTGAGATCACCACAAAGCTATGAGAGTAAATTTATCATGCAGTGAATCCTTCAATTTTTGTATATCTGTTAAACTGTCACCTGTCACTACTACGTCATCAACATTAATCAATACTGCCAGAAACTGTTGAGTTATTGTATCTGTCTTGGTGAATAGGATATAATCATACTTTGACTGTATAAATCTCAATTAAATCAAATATTTATTCAACTCCAAATTTCAATGCCTAGAGGCCTGCTTTAATTCATATATACAAGGATCTTTTTAATTTGCAAACTTGATTATCTTTGGCAATGGTATAACCTTGGAGTGACTTCATATAGACCTCCTCATCAAGATATCCATGTAAAAATGCATTGTTAATATCCAATTAATGCAATGGCCACTTCTTCATTGCTGCTACAACTATTCTTATAGTCTTTGTTCTGACTTGAATATAACCTTTAGCAACCAGTCTAGCTTTATACTTGTCTACAGTTCCATTAGGCTTATATATAATCCTGTAAACCCATTTATTCCCAATGGCCATCTTATCCTTTGGCAAGGTAGTCAGTTCCCATGTATCATTTTTTTCCAAGAGCAGATATCTCTTGTAGCATAGCCTGAACCTATTTTTTTATCCATTAAGGCTTGTTTGTAATAAGCTAGTTAAGATTCCTAAACCATGTTGCAGAAGGATAAGAAGAACTGATTATCATATTCTTTCATGTTATTGACGGTTGCAGCATGAAGAGCTTTATTCTTTGGTAATATAACCTGGTAAGGCTGTAACAACAGAAAAGGTTTTCTAGACCTAACTGATTTCCTGACAGCTTAATCCTGAACAGCAATACAGGTTCCTGAAGTATCTGTAACTGGTTCTTGATTTATAGTAACATGAACGAAAACTGTTGCAGGAATGGACTTAGGAATAATGACTGCATAATCATTTGTATTGCTGGCAGTAATAGGCTAACTGTCATTCCTTTTTACATTCATATTCTCTAAAAATAATGGTGTGTCAACTGAAGAGGATTGATCTACTGATTGGATTACATGATATCCTTCCTTGAAGGAAAATGAAGATTCTTGAAATAGAACATCTCTACTAGTAAAAATAATAGCTTTCTCTAAATCATACAACTTATAACATTTTTGGCTAAAAGGATAACCAATGAAGACACACTTTCTTGCTTTTTCATGAAACTTGTTGGACCTATTTTATAGTTTTGATAATGACATGTGTTTACTTGATAATGTGTTTTACTTGATATATCATATGCGTGTAATTGTGTGCTTTAGTCTTATCATAGCTAACAACAACTACGAGAAGAAGGATCAAAGTTATAAGAACTTCAGGCATAACTTTGACAAAGTCTGTGAAACAAAGTTATAAGAACTTCAAGAATAACTTTGAAAGTTTACATGGAAGTTATAGCTACCCAGTCATAACTTTAAAGGAAAACGCTTCAAGCAAGATCTACCTGAAATAACACAAGACTCAAGATGGAGGGTCTTTGTGATCAAGATGAAGAGATGATCCGTATACTGAAAATCTTTGTGAAGATTAGATAGTATAGGTCGTTATTCGGTAACTATTCCATTCAAGTGATTTTAAATTCAAAGTTATAGTTTTAGCCTATAACTTTGGATGATAAATGTTGATGCATGATTTTGGAAATAAAATGTTTTAAATGTTTTTAAAAGTGAAAGAGTATTTTTATATATTTATCAAAAATTTTAATAGAGAATATATTTATGAGATTCTATTGGTTAGTAATACAACTTATGGGTTGTCATGCTACCTAGGGTTTCTAATATATTCTATCTCAATTTATTGTTAACCTAATACGCCCACCTAGGGTTTGAGCCACCTAGGGTTTCGTGGAAACCTAGGTTTGTGCCTCCTAGGGTTGCGTGCTCCTAGGGTTTCGTGTAGCTAGGGAATTTCGGCCTCCATAGGTTGTTTTCCGTGTTTACCTTAATCTAGGATTTTACTATATCTTTACAACAATATTTTGAGATATTAAAGATAAATATATTTCTAAAAGATAAAGCAAATAATATTTTGAGATAAAGATATTTCTAAAAGATAAAGTAAATATTATTTTAAGATATTAAAGATAAATATCTTTCTTAAATATTTAGCTAGAGTTTTAGATCTCCTATGCTTTTATTATAAATACTCCATCACATCTCAATTATGAAAAACACGAACTCACACGCATCACACGATACAAATACATACTTGTGAATTTTCCAAAATCGTTCTAAAGCAAACCTTTGAGCAAAATATTTATTATTTTTAGTGTTTATTTTTCAAAAGAGTCGTGCATGAATCTTTATCAATCGCTCGCGTGAAATACGTTATTGGATAATAGTACATTATTGTAATCTTACAATTCTTTAACGGGAATCTGTGTGAGTTATATTGTATTTTCTTATTAACGTAAGATAGTATAGAGTATTTAGCGATACTCACCTTGAGTTATAATCATAGTTGATTATACGAGTGGGTTGATAATTTTTGTAATCCGTAGAAAGGTACTAAGAATTATTAATCGAGAATAGTGGACGTAGGTTTCAACGTGTGAAACTGAACCACTTCAAAAATCCGTGTGCTTCTCTCTACTCTCTTTACTTTTCGTTATTTCGTTACTTACGCTTACTTTGATTAATTAATTAGTTGATTTTAATTTATAAGATCAAATAATTAATTACATATCATATAAATCGAAAAAGTGGGGCTAGTTTTTAATACTCAATTCACCCCCCCTCTTTCATATTCGATCAATAGACTCTACAATTGGTATCAGAGTCTCGTGCTCTTGATTGCCTTACAGCAAGGAGTCTGATCCGTTTTATCCTTTTATTTTTATTTATTTTCCGCTGCATTTAATTTTATTTTAATGGATTCCAAACATCTAAAGTGTCCCGTATTCAATGGGAAGAACTACAGTTTATGGAAAAATATGATGACCCATTACATAAAGAGTAACGATTGGGAGTGTTGGCTAATCATTAAGAATGGCCCTAATAAGATCATGCTTGGATCTGTTACTGACACTTTCATCGAAAAGAAAGAAGATGACTATGTTGAGGCAGATTATAAGAAAGCTGAGAAAAATTCAAAAGCTGTCAGCCTGTTGCAAATCGGCATGATTTCTACTGAGTTTGACCGTTTCTCATCTAGCTCTACTGCCAAAGAAATATGGGATGGTCTAGAGTTAGCCTATGAGGGGACAACTGTTGTCAAAAAGCAACGTATTGCACTGTTGATGCGAAAATACAAATTGTTCTCTATGGAGCAAAATGAATCGCTTGACAGCATGTCCAATCGCTTCTCTAGTATCATTAATGAATTAAAAAATCTTGGAAAAACTTTTGACTCCGAGGAAATTGCCAGAAAGATCCTTAGAAGTCTATCCAGACGATGGAGACCTAAGGTGACGGTAATTAAGGAATGTAAAAATCTATCTAGCCTATCTTATCAAGAGCTACTCGGAACCCTAATGGCTCACGAGATTACTCTTGATGAGGATGAGGCAAATGATAGTAATAGTAAGAAAGTGGCTCTACAAGTCGAGTCTAGTGAAAAACATGATTCGGATCTTGAGGACGACACAGTGTTATATGCTAGACGTTTTAAGAAAAAATTCTTTAATAAACCACAAGGAAAAACGTTTAACAATAACACTAACAAGTCTTATAAAAAGCCAATTGAGTCAAAAGGGTCTCTCTCAAGTCGTGGTTGCTTCAAATGTAGGGATAATGATCATATGATTAAGGATTGCCCCACATGGAAGAAATTCAAAGACAAAAATCAACGAGACAAAACCAAGAAGGAATTCAAGCAAGTTATGATGGCATACTGCTGGGGAGATCTTGACACAGAAGACGACGAGTCAGAGGAAGAAGAAGTCGCCAACCTGTGTCTGAGCAACGTCAGACTTGACCTAATTTCTGACAACGACAATGAAAGCGAATCCGAGATGTGCCTTGTAGGCAACTCAGATTCAGAATCAGATTCAGAAGATGATGAAGAAGTTAGTCATCTTGAACTTAAAAAGAAAATTAAGAAATTGTCTAAGAAGTCTTTAATTAAGTATTTTGAAGAAACCTTAGATCATTGTCATGAACAGAGTCTTGAATTAAAAGATCTTAAGGAACAAATTCTTGACATTGCTGAGGAAAACCAACTTCTAAAAGTCAAAGCTAAAAAGCTCAAGTCTAAAGTTATGGCAACTTCAGCTACAACTTCAGACATGACAAATGTTGAGAAAGAAGCTCTTGAGTCTAAAGTTATAGCTAATGAAGCTATAATCTCAGAGTTAAAGCTCAACATTAAGCATCTTCAAGCCAAAGATATAGCTAATGAAGCTATAACTTTAGAATTGAAGAAAGTCAATGAGCTTTTAAAATCTGAAGCTAAGGCAAAGGAAGTTGTTATCATTGATCACAAGAAAGAAAACTATTTTCTCTCTCAGCAATTGAAAGAAATAAAGGCTGAATTCTCCCAAGCCAAAGATCAACATAATGAGGAGAAATTTATCTTGAACAAATGTTTCAACGATTTTCGTGAGAATTTTAAAAAGAACAATCCCTCCAAAGATTCGAATGTAGACCATTCGTCATGTGAAAAAGAAATTCAGTCTTTGAAGGAATTGTTCCTACATGCACGAAAAGTTCATGATAAATGGGAAGGAAGTCAGAAAGTCTTAGACTTCCTTACCGAACAGTCTAACAATAACATGAAGATGGGTCTAGGACATGAATGTTATAGTCGTAGAGACCATGATAAGTGCAAATCCACTCTTTCTGACCGTGATTTCAGAAGAAGGAAATATGTCAATCTTTCAGAATATCTTATTTGCAATTATTGTGGTCACAACGGTCATGTTAAAGAGAATTGTGTTAAATATGTTAAGGACAACAAAAATCAAACTGATTTTGTTAAAGAACATGACGTATCTAGTATTATTGAGTCTGAACCTGAACCTCAACGTGATGAGTGTAGAAATAATGAGTTCAGATGGTTTTATGACGTAGCTTTCGATTACACATCTGTACCTTCAAAATCAAAACCATATGTGAATCAGAAGCAGTCATTTAAACCTAATGTGCGTCACAACAATAACAAACACTATAATAAACCTAGACAACCCTACGTTAAGAAGAAAAGCATCGTCAGACAAGTATGGGTTAGGAAGGATCAAATATACAGAGTCGCTAACCACAAAGGACCAACTTAGCGTGGGTACCTAAAAGCTGTATTTGATTCTCTTGCAGATAATAGTGAAAGAAAACAATCTATGGTATCTCGACAGTGGGTGTTCGAGACACATGACTGGAAATAAGAATCTTTTTCTTTCACTAGAGTCCTTCAACGGTGGCAAGGTCACCTTTGGAGACAACAAGCTAAGAAGGGCAAAATAATCGGTGTAGGTAAGATTGGTATATCTCCTTCTCATGCTATTAATAATGTTTATCTGGTAGATGGTCTTAAACATAACTTGCTAAGTATCTCTCAATTATGTGACAAAGGCAATAAAGTCGTTTTTCACTCAAATGTTTGTCGCATCATAATTGAAGGTACTAGTAATGTTATTTTAGAAGGCTTACGTAAAAGGAACGTGTATATGATTGATTTAAATAAAGTTACTACAAGTTCCTTTACGTGCATGAAAGTCACTGTGGATGATTCATGCTTGTGGCACAAGAGGTTTGCACACATCAGCCCAACAATTTTAAAGAAACTCAAATTGTGGGATTTAGTTGAGGGTTTACCGTCAATCAAATTCGAACAAGAGAAGATGTGTGACTCATGTGCCCGTTGTAAACAAGTTAGATCTTCATTCAAACCAAAACGAGTAATAAGTACAAAGCGTCCACTTGAGTTGGTACACATGGATTTGTGTGGACCTATGAAAGTCAGAAGCCGCGGTGGATCAAGGTACGTATTCGTCCTAGTCGACGACTACTCAAGGTATGTATGGCCTATCTTTATATTTACTAAAGATGAAACTTTCGATGAGTTTTTAGTACTAATGAAGCTTGCCCAAAACAAGTATGATAAAAAGTTAGTTTCCATTCGTACGGATCATGGCACCGAATTCGATAATCAAGCTTTTATAGAATAATGTAGGGAGAATGGTGTAGGACATAACTTTTCTGCACCACGAACCCCACAACAAAATGGTATCGTGGAACGTATGAACATAACACTAGAGGACATGGCTCGCACTATGCTTTTGTGTAGTGGCCTTCCTAAGAACTTTTAGGCCGAAGTCATTAGTACTGCATGCTATGTGCACAATAGAGCTATGATTAGACCTATTCTCAAAAAGACTCCCTATGAACTTTTAAGAGGGAGAAAACCCAATATAGCTCATCTTCGTTGCTTCGGGAGTAAGTGTTTTGTCCATAATTATAGGAAAAAGTAATTTGAGCAAATTTGATCCACGAAGTGACGAATTTGTGTTTGTTGGTTATTCTAATCATAGTAAAGCTTTTAAAGTCTTTAACAAAAGAACTTTGTGCATAGAAGAAAGTGTTCATGTTGTATTTGATGAAGATAATGTGCCTGAGCAAGTTGAACAGAATGAAGAAGAAGACATGAATGATCCCGACTTTCGCCTTTCAAGGGATGACGTGCCAGAAATAATGAAGAAGTTATTGAAGGAATCAATGATGAACTTGATAAATCCGCAAATGACCTTGAAAAGAGAACTGAGACAATTGTTGATGATACGAATGTCTCTTCTCAAAATAAGGAAAAATAAACCGAAGTTATAGCTGATGATGCTATAACTTTGAACCCAGATCAAGATTTTGTAACTGAAGTTGTACCAACTTTAGCTATAACCCCAGAGTCCAACTCAGGGGGAACCAATCTTGACTCTGAATCATTTGAGGAAAGTGAAAGTTCATCAGATGATGATGAGCCTAAGAACTCTAAGAAATGGAAATATAAGAGTTCTCATCCTATGGATAATATCCTAGGAAGTTTGAATAAAGGACTTCAAACTAGGCGAACATTAAATAACTTTTGTTCTATTCTTTTTTCTGTCTACCATAGAACCTACCAACATCAAAGAAGCACTTACAGAATCCGACTGGATTGGTACTCGATGGGTATTCAGAAATAAATTGGATGATTCAGGAGTTATAGTTCGTAACAAGGCTCGTTTGGTCGTTCAAGGTTATAATCAAGAAGAAGGGATTATTATGACGAGACATTCGCACCAGTAGCAAGACTTGAAGCCATTCGCTTGCTTATCGCCTTCGCAGCTCACAAAGGAATGAAGCTGTTACAAATGGACGTTAAGACTGCATTTCTTAACGACTATTTGGAAGAAGAGGTTTTTGTTGAACAACGTCCCGGATTCTTGAATAGCAAATTTCAAAACCATGTTTTTAAACTCGATAAAGCTTTATATGGTTTGAAACAAGCGCCTAGGGCTTGGTACGACAGATTATCCAAATTTTTATTACAAAACAATTTTAAGAGAGGATATGTCGACAAAACCTTATTTCTAAAATCCGAGGGTTCTGATTTACTTGTTGCTCAAATTTATGTAGACGATATTATTTTTGGTTCTACTAACAATAAATTGTGCAAGTACTTTTCATATCTAATGACCTCAGAATTTGAAATGAGCATGATGGGAGAATTGAAATTCTTCCTAGGATTGCAAATTCAACAAACAAAGGAAGGAATAAAGATTCACCAACAAAAATATGTCAAGGATCTAATCAGGAAATTTGGTATGGAAAACGCTCATCCAATGGACACACCTATGGTAACTGACAAAAAATTGACCTTAGACGAAAATGGTAAGTCCGTAGATGAGACTATATATCGAGGTATGATTGGTTCTTTATTATATTTAACTGCAAGTAGACCTGACATCATGTTCAGCGTATGTGTCTGTGCTAGATTTCAATCATGCTCTAAAGAGTCACATATGATTGCAGTTAAACGTATCTTGAGATATTTAATTGGTACATCTAGTTTATATTTGTGGTATCCACTTGAGTGTAATTTCGATCTAGAAGGATATTCAGATGCAGATTATGCAGGATGTTCTTTATATAGAAAAAGTAACTCTGGATTTGCTACGTTTGTTGGACGATGCGTAATTACTTGGGGCTCAAAGAAGCAAAATTCGGTTGCGTTATCTACTGCAGAAGCCGAATATATCGCTGCAGGACTGGTATGTTCTCAACTACTTTGGTTAAAGCAACAACTATGTGATTATGGTGTTAATGTTGGTTGTATGCCTGTATTTTGTGATAATACGAGTGCTATTATTATTTCTAACAATCCAGCTCAGCACTCTCGTACTAAGCATATAGACATTAGACATCATTTTTTACGTGACCATGTAGAAAAGGGCAACATTAAACTCGAATTTTGTAGTACAGAAAATCAATGGGCTGACATTTTAACAAAGGCGTTAGCGAGAAGACGTTTTGAGATTTTGCGGTTGGAAATTGGTTTAATCGATAGCAATTAAATTCGTCATATTTATTTTGTAAACCTGCGTGACTGGTTAGAATAAGACAAGATTGTATGACTGTGTCCGCATATTTCATTGCTAGTATATTTGTGTTTAATATTATATATTTTATGTGAGTATCTTGCATATTAAGTATTTTATGGATATTAAATTATGGATCACATATTTGCCAAAAATCCATCTTATTCACTTTCCTAATTGAACCATAATTCTACCCAAGTATTCTATTTGGCCAAAATTTCTCAACCAAAAATCTTACCATATCTTTTCATTTACCTAATCCGATCCTTACCATATCTCCAAATTAATTACCTTAGATTCCTTTTCCTACCCAAATTCAAACAAAAAAAAAGGGGAAAGAGGACTCTACATAGCCGACACACTACTTGTGCCAAGTACAAATAGTACAAAACCCAATACTTTTCATAATTACCTATTCCTTTCACTATCAGTATTACCATCAAAACATTTCACCAATTTTCTCTCTTTCTCTCCTTTCTCACGGCACAACAACAACAATAAAAAAAAAAAATTAACCCAACAACTTCAAGCTTCAACAATGGCTTCCACAAGATCAAAAAATACCAACACCCCAAACTCCAAAATTCCAAAACCTAGCATTCCTACTAATCCTTCTCCTAACCCAAAACAAAAAACACCAAATATGACCCACACCGAGTCGGGTTCGGTTCTTAAGGGTACTAAGAGACGAAGATTAAATAACGGGAAGACTAGAGTTCAAGAAGAAGCACATTCGGATTCCGTTGACACGATTCCCGAGGAGACCACACAGACCCTGTTTCGTGATTTTTCGCCTCAAGAAACGGTATACGGGCTTGACAAGCTTCGTTTAACAAAAGATGAACGAAAGTTAGTTAACCGGGTTGCTAAATACGGTATTCATGGAGGTCGTAGCTTTTCGAAAGCTTGGTGTGAAAAATATGAGGCCTTGGGATTTTTTAACGACTTTCTGAATTTTCAAGAATGGGAAACCGTGTCAAGGTTTTCGGGTCCAGTTTATCCTATTGAGGTAATCCAGTTGTACGCTTCTGTTTCTTTAACTTCTGGAGTGTTGAATTACGTTGTTAATGGCCGACCAGTTTCGGTCTCCATGGCTAATTTTTGTACTCAGTTTTTGTTCCTGATGATGGAATCAATATTGACCCCAGTACGTCATGGGACGAACTGTCGGACCCGGCTAAGTTGGAGGTGAAGCGGTATTTTCATGATGGAGCTACTTTATCTAGTTGTGTTTTGGCGGGGAATGTGTCCCCTAAATTGAAGTTTATGTTGAATTTTTTGTGGAATACGGTTATTCCGCGTCGGGGAGGACGGGATAAAATTGCTTGCTATGAGATGATGGTTGTGAAAAATTGGTTGGAAGATAACCGGGTCAATCTTGCTTTCCTTGTGTTTTCTAGAATTTCTCAAACTGCTTTTTCGGTAACCGAAGACAAAATTTATTCGACCCTTGACTTACCATATGGGATGTGGGTGTCTCGGCTACTTGAGTCGAAAGGGGTTGTTGATTCGGGTAGTCATGGTGTTACCTTAAAGGATGATATGTGTGATAGGTTTTTGAAATTTATGAAATTGGAGGCTTGTGGTCCGGAATTGATGTTTATGACAAAAGGTGGTTCGGTCGGAGTGAAACCGGTGGTGGCTGATTTTTCGGGGCTTGAATCTAAGTTGGATGTGTTTATGAGTAAAGTACTGAAGCGTCTTGATGCGCAAGATAAGAAAATTGATGCGGTTGTTGACAAGGTTGTCAAAACCGTGGCAATGGGGACGACTAGGTCCACCCGTGACCGTGGTGGGTCGGGTGTGAGTGGTGAGTTGCGGTCTTGGATGACGGGAGTTGATGGTTTCCTAGCCAAATTAGAGAGGAATGTTGTCGATATTCGACAAGAGATGTTTAGGCAACGGGATCGGATGCAACTCTTGGTTAGCCAAGGAGGTGCATTGGTGAAGAGCGGTTCGGAGATGCATGAGGGTATGCACACTATTCATAATGCGACGGAGGCTCTTTCTTTGAAGGTTCGAAACTTCGATGTATGCCTCACCGCTCAAGCTAATCATGTGTCGACGTGCCTTGATCGTCTTTCTACTCTTGAGTACCGTACCCGACCCGATTACATTGATCCCAACATCATTCGCCAACCCAATTTGCCTTGATCTTCTTATCTTAGCTTGTTTGTTTCTTAAACTACTTAACCATTTGGCCCATTTTGGCTTTATACTCTATCATATTTGGCCACTTGGCAACTAACATTTTCTTGTGGTTTGTAGTTTTTATTGACATTTGATATTTGATTTTGCTTGATATGTATCGTTTAATATTTCGTATTTTGCATATCTATTTCTTGCCTTGGAGTCTGTTATTCTAGTCATTTTATATCCTTGTTCTTGTCTTTTCAATGATGCCAAGAGGGGGAAGAAATGATATGATTTGAGTCTTTGCTTAAGCTTGCTCCATGTCAAGACTCGTTATCTCATAAAGTCTTTCAAGTTATAACTCTGGCTAAGTTGTTATGTTCTTGCGATCAAAGTTGCTATAACTTTGGGAGTGTTTTGTTGAGGGGGAACCATACTTAGTCACAATGTTAAGAGAAATCATAAGAGACTTGTCATCATCAAAAAGGGGGAATTTGTTGGACCTATTTTATAGTTTTGATGATGACATGTGTTTACTTGATAATGTGCTTTACTTGATATATCATATGCGTGTAATTGTGTGCTTTAGTCTTATCATAGCTAACAACAATTACGAGAAGAAAGATCAAAGTTATAAGAACTTCAGGCATAACTTTGACAAAGTCTGTGAGACAAAGTTATAACAATTTCAGCAATAACTTTGGAAGTTTACATGGAAGTTATAGCTACCCAGTCATAACTTTAAAGGAAAACGCTTCAAGCAAGATCTACCTCAAATAACACAAGACTCAAGATGGAGGGTCTTTGTGATCAAGATGAAAAGATGATCCGTATACTAAAGATCTTTGTGAAGATTAGATAGTATAGGTCGTCATTCGGTAACTATTCCATTCAAGTGATTTTAAGTTCAAAGTTATAGTTTTAGCCTATAACTTTGGATGATAAATGTTGATGCATGATTTTGAAAATAAATGTTTTAAATGTTTTTAAAAGTGAAAGAGTATTTTTATATATTTATCAAAAGTTTTAATAGATAATATATTTACGAGATTCTATTGGTTAGTAATACAACTTATGGGTTGTCATGCTACCTAGAGTTTCTAATATATTCTATTTCAATTTGTTGTTAACCTAATAAGCTCACCTAGGGTTTGAGCCACCTAGGGTTTCCTGGAAACCTAGGTTTGTGCCTCCTAGGGTTGCGTGCTCCTAGGGTTTCGTGTAGCTAGGGAATTTTGGCCTCCATAGGTTGTTTTCCTTGTTTACCTTAATCTAGGATTCTACTATATCTTTACAACAATATTTTGAGATATTAAAGATAAATATATTTCTAAAAGATAAAGCAAATAATATTTTGAGATAAAGATATTTCTAAAAGATTAAGTAAATATTATTTTAAGATATTAAAGATAAATATCTTTCTTAAATATTAAGCTAGGGTTTTAGATCTCCTATGCTTTTATTATAAATACTCCATCACATCTCAATTATGAAAAACACGAACTCACACGCATCACACGATACAAATACATACTTGTGAATTATCCAAAATCGTTTTAAAGCAAACCTTTGAGCAAAATATTTATTATTTTTAGTGTTTGTTTTTCAAAAGAGTCGTGCATCAATCTTTATCAATCGCTCGCGTGAAATACGTTATTGGATAATAGTACATCATTATAATCTTACAATTCTTTAACGAGAATCTGTGTGAGTTATATTGTACTTTCTTATTAACGTAAGATAGTATAGAGTATTTAGCGATACTCACTTGAGTTATAATCATAGTTGATTATACGAGTGGGTTGATAATTTTTGTAATCCGTAGAAAGGTACTAAGAATTATTAATCGAGAATAGTGGACGTAGGTTTCAACGTGTGAAACTGAACCACTTCAAAAATCCATGTGCCTCTCTCTACTCTCTTTAATTTTCGTTATTTCGTTACTTACGCTTACCTTGATTAATTAATTAGTTGATTTTAATCTATAAGATCAAATAATTAATTACATATCATATAAATCGAAAAAGTGGGGCTAGTTTTTAGTACTCAATTCACCCCCCCTCTTTCGTATTCGATCAATAGACTCTACAAACCTAATCAGTAACAGTTGGTGCATTGTTGCATAACGTAAACATCCAAAGATCTTAATTCATCATAAACAGGACAATTATCAAACAACAATTCATAAGGGGATTTCCAATTAAGAAGTTTAGTAGGCAGCCGTTAATAAACACTCACCCCAAAATTTTATAGGAACATCAGACTGAAATTTAAGAGCCCTAGCAGTCTCTAGAAGATGCATATGCTTTGTTTTTACCCTATCATTTTGCTGTGGTCTTCCAATAATACATCTTTGATGTACAATACCATTAGCAGAAAAGAACTCTTTGCATTGTGTCTGAAAAAATTCAGTACCATTATTAGCTCTAAAAGTTCTAATGACCTTGTTAAAAGGATTCTTTATATAAGCTACACATCCTTTAATTAAAGCTGCAACTTGAGATTTGTTTTGGATCAGGAATACCCAAGTATTTTTAGAGTGATCATCGAAGATAGTAAGAAAAGACTTAGCACCAGTTAAAGTAGATTCTTTGTAAGGACCCTATAAATCTAGATGCACCAAATCAAAACAACACTTAGCATAAGATGAGGTTCTAGGAAATGGTAAAAGATGATGCTTAGCATAGATACAAGATTTACACAAGAGTTTATTTATTCCATTTACACAAAGATCAGGAACATGTTTCAACTTTTTTAATGAACTATGGCCAAATCTAGCATGTATAAGGTAGATATCACTAACAGAAGAAGCATTGAAAGAAAAACCTTGCCTGTTTACAATTGGTACTTTTTTTAACAACAGAAAACTTAAACAGATCCCCAATTCTAGGAGCAACAGCAACAACATCTTTACTTGAAGGGTCCTGAAAAGTACATATAAAATTGAGAAAAGAAACATGTAAACCAGATGAAGATATTAGCTTACCAACATACATTAGATTTTGTTTAAAATCAGGTACATATAATACATTGTAAAGAAATATTCTATCATAAATAGTTCTCATTGTACCATCAGGCAATGCAATACATGTAGGTTTATGCAGTTTTTTAACATTTTGCAATAGATCAAAGTTAGATGTTATATTGCCAGATGCACCAGTATCAACAATCTAGTCATCGGAAGAAAAATAAGGTTTAATTGCATAAGCTTGATGTGTGTTAGTAATACCTGCAAAATTGATAGAGGAATGCAGTGAATTCTCAGTAGAAGCAATATTACCAGTATTACCATTATTAGATATGGCTTTTGTTTGATATGGGTAAAGTTGCGTTTCCTAAATCAAAATAAATCCTAACTCAATATTAACTAATAGTCAGTGATAAGTAAGGTATCGAATCCACAAGGAGGCGGTAATAATCTATTTGCAATAACTAAGTTCGTATTAAGGTAGCAATTTCTTGAAAGTTTTGTTTTGGTTTCTAAACTAATTGCAAAAAGAATAATAATAATAAAGGATGAATTCAATAAGATTAAAACTCTAGGGTCTTGGGTTCGCTAGATATGTTATTCGGGGATACAATCTAATCAATAAAAATTTCAATTAAGTTTTTTAAGGTCACATGATCGGACGATTAAATTATGCCCTTTAGATATAGATTTAACATTAAACTAGTCTATCCAATTGTCGCTGCCTATCTTAGTCTTAACCAATTGTACATTTGAACTCATAACATAGAACAGTATAACCAACTGAACTATTATATCGAAAAGAGTAACCAACAATATAATATATTCACAATGTTATAGTATAACTAATTATAACAAAACATATGAACAAGCAGATAGGATCAAAGGTATAGTACCTTGAAGTATAACATTACACTTTAGAAGTCACGTTACAGTTCGAGCTACCATAACATCAAGCATAGAATCATGTATATAATCAACATTATATATAGTACCTCTTAAGATAACCTTCACTTAACCCTAGTGAAGTTATAGTAACTTCAGCTATAACCTTAGTTCAGCGTGTCAGGTTATAGTATCGTCATCAACTATAACCTTCACTTAACTTCAGCAAAGTTATAGTACTTTCAGCTATAACTTTCACTCAACTTTAGTGAAGTTATAGCACTTCAGCTATAATGTGACAACCCTCGCGGATGCGGAAATAAAACATACAAACATGTGATTAATATAGCGGAAAATACGGTGTTTTTAAAACTTTTCACATGCAATTAGAAAGGTACGAGGAATGTCAATAATTACAAACCGAAATATAAAATACTACAAAGAGACAAAGTCTCTCAAAATGTTATCCAATATCAATGTGATTAGCAAACTACCTAAACAACGTCTAGGGGTGATTCATCCAGGCCAACGCCCGCTAGCTCACACCCGAACCCAAAATACCACAAGCAAAAAGTCATCCAAGCAAGCAACCTGTTCTTCCATGAAAAACATGAACGCCACAATCAGTGGAGAATAACTCCAGGTTCTCCCAACCATATCACATTAAACGTACATAAACGGAAATACAAAAATAGAAGCACGCATATATAAATATACACGTGAAGTACGAGAAGGATAAATAGGCAATTCAATATATAAAGATAAGAGCATATGAAATACAAATCCGTAACCATCATATTATAGAAAGACTCAGGGAAGAGACTCTTAGGCAACCATACACTCTCACTAAGGCTTGCATCTCACCGTTAGCGGCATAAGTTTGATAAGATTGAGACTCGACAAACAAATCATGCTAAGTCATCCAAAGATCACAAGTAATCAATCATATAATCATCCATTCAAACGTACAATATGTTGACGACATCTCTCATGGTAAATGACACGCACTAGCACCGTGTACATGGCAAGTATGATTAAAAGGCATCCACGGGATAAATTATTTCCCTAAACGCATACACGATTCAATTCATTTCGTATATGTAGACTAATTTCCTCCTGGTAATACGACGATATAAATATCCGATCCTAGTCTAAACCTGGCCAGACTCTCGGAATAACATTTTCCGATTCGACAAGCGATGACATTTCGTATCCAAGAATCGGTCAATCATAGACGCCAGGTACCCCAAATTCGGTCAACCTTCACGATAGAGGCGGAAACGAGCACAAGCCTCATAACAAGCGATACGCTACATGCAATGACATCACTTTGCAAGTATACAACATTTGACGGCCGGGTCGATCAACGCAAAGCGTTCGCCTCCCAACAACGTCGTCATATGCCCACGAACACATGCAATTAAGAAGTAAGGATACACTCCCCGTTCCGACATTCCAGCCTTACGAACGTCGAGGTAGCCAAAGGAATAAGAGTACAAAGTACATAGGAAATTAGTGCTCAAACCGTAACATGTGTAAAAACTGACTCAAAGTGGGACATACCAAAAACCGTCACAAAACATGCGATACAAGCGAATGGAATATCATATATTTGAAACATTAATATTTAAAGTCATTACGTAAATTTATACGATAAACGAACTATCGGAAATATTATAAATAAAAACGTAAGTAAGAATCTCAAAACAATTATCAGCGGGTGCCAGCCGGTCAGGTGCACCGGCTGCCGGCTACCCGGCTGACACCAATGTAACATATGAAAACAAGGCAAAATACAGGGGAGTCCCAGCCGGTCAGGGGGACCGGCAGCCAGCTACCCGGCTGGGACCAACATAATGCCAAAATCATCAAAAATATACAGCCTTAGCCCCAGCCGGTCAGCTGACCGGCAGCCGGTCGGCCCGCTGGGAGCAATTTCACCCGAGAATGCCAACACTTCACTTTGATCTTCAATAATCAATTATAACTATCATCAATTACCAACAATCGTCAACAATTATCAACAATTATCAACTCACAATAACCATCATCAATAATACAATTCTTATGATTACTAATCCTATTCTAAATACGATTACTAACATAGAAAACACATAAAACACGTAAATGATATCGAGTAACCCTTCACCGTTACCTTTTCGCGTCTTCAATCTGCGTCGATGTCCTCTTCTATCAAGAAGTAGTCTTTGTCGGGGTCTTGGAGGTCACCACCTACAATTAGATAATAAAAGATGAATATAATTCACCTTTGAGAAAGACGGATAAATTGAAAAGCGAGAAAGACGGTAATTTTATTACCAATTAAGATAGAGGACGATGAGAGGGAAAGAATAAGAAGAACTTTGGTGAATTTGAGCGAGAAGCGAAGGAGTTGTGACGATATTAAAACTTGAACAATATGGAGGTTAGGGTTTGATGGTTACTTGTTGAGGAAGAAGAAGGTGTTGAGTGTGAGGGAGTTTAGGGTTATGAGGGAGTATATGAAGGAGTAAGTGGAAAATTCATGGAAAAAGCCCATAAACGTCTTAAGACGTAACTTACTCGGAATCTCGCGTAAAGTCCAAATACGAACTCGGAAATTCTAAATTAGACACGGGAAATGTAATTCTAAACTAAAACTAAATTTCGCTGAAAAGTATTCGTATAATATTTTTACTATATAAAAATAGGGTACATTTGCGGGTGTTACAATCACCTCACCTTTTAAAACGTTTAGCCATCGAAACTTGAGCGAAAGAAGGATACCTTAATCGAATAAGCTTGGATATTTACTACGCATAGAAGCTTCCGTTTCCCACGTTTCTTCTTCAACATTAGCACATCTCCACAATATTTGCACTAAAGGCACCACTTTACTTCTCAACTTCTTATCCTTGCGATCTAGAATGCGGATCGGCTTCTCTTCAAAGGACAAGTTCGGTTCTAGCTCGGGCATTTCAGCTTGAAAGAAATGGCTTGGATCACTAACGTACTTTCTCAATTGAGAAACATGGAATACATCATGAACCTTATCCAAATTCGGGGGCAAGTCCAACTTCTAAGCAACGGCACCAATCCTTTTCACAATACCAAAGGGTCCAATGTATTTCGGGCTCAACTTACCCTTAACACCAAACCTTTTAACACCCTTCATTGGAGATACTTTCCAGAATACTTTATCACCAACCTCAAATTCTAACGGTCTTCTTCGGACATCGGCAAAAGACTTTTGTCGGTCTTGAGCGGCTTTCATTCTATCACGAATGACCTTCACATGATCAATGGTTTCAACAAGAACATCGGGACCCAAGTCACGAACATCACTCAATTGATTCCAACATATAGGACTTCGACATTTTCTTCCATAAAGAGCTTCATAAGGAGCCATCTTGATCGAGGCATGATAACTATTGTTGTAAGAAAACTCCACTAACGGTAGACTCTTTTCCCAACTAGATTGGAAGTCGAGTGCACAAGCCCTAAGCAAGTCTTCTAAAGTCTGAATAGTCCTCTCGGTCTGACCATCGTAGCGGCATGAAATGCGGTACTCATCAACAATTTACTACCCATGGCTTCTTGTAAAGCCTTCCAAAATCTCGAACAAAACCTCGGATCTCGGTCGGATATAATCTCCTTGGGAACACCATGGTATCTAACAATCTCATCAACATAGGCTTTTGCTAGTCGATCTAAACTCCAAGTCTCTTTGATCGGAATGAATCTAGCACACTTGGTCAAACGATCAACAACAACCCAAACGGCATATTTACTTCCAACGGTCCTTGGCAAAGCCATGACAAAATCCATAGAAATAGATTCTCACTTCCATAGTGGAATATCCAAAGGTTGTAGCACTCCACCGGGCCTCTTGTGTTTAATCTTCACTTGTTGGCAAGTAAGACATCTTCCAACATAAGACACAACATCGCCTTTCAAATTCGGCCACCAAAATTGTAGCTTCAAATCTTTATACATCTTATCACCTCCGGGGTGAATAGAATAAGGGGAAAGGTGAGCTTCATCAAGAACTCGCTTTCTCAAGTCAAGAGCATTAGGAACAAACAAACGTCCATGTAATCGAAGAACACCTTTATCATCAAACTTGAAATCTTTAGCTTTTCCTTCTAGAAGTTTGGCTTGAATAGACTTATAGGTAAGATCATCAACTTGGCTTTCGCGGATCTCACGGAGGAAAACAGGTTCGGCAGTCATATCACCAACATAGTCGAATCCACGATCCACGAATTCCAACTTCATCTTTCGAAACTCGACACAAAGATCATCGGGTAATACTCGTATAGCATTCAATGCATGAGAAGATTTTCTACTCAGAGCATCGGCAACAACATTTGCCTTCCCTTCATGGTATAACAACTCAAAATCATAATCATTCACCAATTCCAACCATCTTCTTTGTCTCATATTCAACTCTTTTTGAGTAAATATGTACTTCAAACTTTTGTGATCGGTGAATATACGACAATGAACACCAATAAGATAGTGTCGCCACACTTTCAAAGCATGAACAACGGCGGCCAATTCCAAATCATGAGTAGGATAGTTCACTTCATGAACTCTCAACTGTCTCGAAGCATAAGCCACCACTTTCCTACTTTGCATAAGTACACAACCCAAACCCATCTTGGAAGCATCACAATAGACATCAAAGTCTACACCATCTTCAGGTAAAGTCAACACCAGAGCGGTAGTCAACCTTTTGTTTAACTCTTGAAAAGCGGCTTCTTAAGCTTCATTCCATAGGAACTTGGTTTCCTTCTTCAACAATTGGGTCATTGGTGAAGCAAGCTTGGAGAAATCCTTGACAAATCTACGGTAATAACCAGCTAAACCAAGGAAACTTCGGACTTCTCTTACATCGGTCGGACTCTTCCAACCAACAACGGCCTCAATTTTAGAAGGATCCACCATTACACCTTCTTTAGAAATTACATCCCCAAGAAAGGACACCTTAGGTAACCAAAATTCGCACTTGGAGAATTTGGCAAACCACTTCTGACGACGAAGAACACCCAAAATAGTCCTTAGATGAATAGCATGCTCTTCTTCGGTCTTGGAGAATATAAGAATGTCGTCAATGAACACCACCACACACTTATTAAGGTACTCACTAAAAGTGCGGTTCATTTGGTCCATGAAAATAGCGGGAGCATTTGTCAATCCAAATGGCATCACCTTGAACTCATAAAGACCATACGTTGTACTAAAAGCGGTCTTCGGAATATTGGCATCACGAACAGGAATTTGGTGATAACCGGATCTCAGATCGATCTTGGAAAAAGTAGAAGCACCCTTTAGTTGATCAAACAAATATTCAATCCTCGGCAAAGGATACCTATTCTTGATTGTAATCCGGTTCAGCTCACGGTAATCAATACTAAGTCTCATAGAACCATCTTTCTTCTTTACAAAAAGAACGGGAGCACCCCAAGGCAAGGCACTTGGTCGAATGAAACCCTTCTCAATCATATCATCAAGCTGCTTCCTTAACTCTTTCAACTCGGTTGGAGCCATACGGTAAGGAGCTTTGGCTATGGGTCCGGAACCAGGTACAAGATCAATAGAAAACTCAATATCACGCTCGGAAGGAATCTCGGGCAAGTCTTCAGGGAATACATCAACGAATTCACGAACTATAGGCACATCTTCAATATTTGGCAATTAGAGGTAGTTGAAGAAGTCACAATACACAAGTATGCTTGGTGACCCTTTCTTACCATACTTACCAATTTCATTGCGGAAATCAAAGACACACCTTTTCGGGGATAAGATCCCTTATAGGCTATTCTAACTCCTAAAGGACTCTTTAAATAAATCTTTTGATCTCGACACTCGAATCTAGCATGATACAATGCTAACCAATCAATACCTAGAATTACATCGAACTCTCCTAGAGGAAACTTAAGGAGATTTGCGGGAAAGATAGTACCCGAAAGAGAGATTGGAACATTTGGATAAAGAGTAGAACAAGAGATAATATCTCCGGATGGTAAGGATATGGGAGTATCCTCACTAGATGTAGGCTCGATAGATAATTTATTAGCATAAGTCGAAGACACAAAGGACATAGAAGCACCGGTATCAAATAGAATAAGACATGGTTGCTCTAAGATTGAGAACATACCCGTAATTATCTCCGGATGAGCGTCGGCTTCGGCTCGGCTCAGAACGAAGATAGAACCCTTAGGTTTGGCAATTGGAGGGGGCAACTTACGATCGGGACAATCATCATAACGGTGACCACTCTTTTGGCAAAAGAAGCAAATATAAGGTCGGTTGTAACAAGATACACCGGGGTGGTGTGGAAGTCTACAACGGTTGCAAAAGCGACCTTGAGCTTGGGGAGGAGCATATAGCTTATGAACCACGTTAGAAGTAGCTCGTGGAATGAAAGGAGCGGGAGCTCTTGTATTTGCATTTGAAGGAGGATTGAATCTCCTCTTGTTAGCATAAGTGTTGGAGGAAGACGGAGTAAACAGCCTCTTCCCATAGAAATTAGGCTTAGGAGTGAAAGAAGGGGAGGGATTCTTCATCATAACTTCATCCCAGATAGCTTTCATAGAATTCTCGGCCCATAAAGCATCATCATATAAATCCCCAAAGGAAGTAGTATTTCTCCTCACTTTACTTTGAAGTAAAGCACTCAGCTTGTTGCGGTAATAGAAAGCTCGGTCCTCGTCATCTTTGATAAGCCTCGGAGCAAAATGAGCAAGCTTGTTGAACTCCGTAGTGAAGTCTTGTGCCGACAAGTTACCTTGCTTGAAGTCAATAAATTCCTTGAGCCTTTGTTGCTTTAGCTCCTTGGGATAAAATCGTCCTTCCACTAGAGCTTTGAAACAAGCCCAATTGAAATCATCTTCGAGAGTAGCGGTGGTACTAGTAATCGCCCACCAATTATCTGCTTCCCTTACAAGGAATGCTTTGCGATCCTCACCTTGTCCTCTTCACGGACATGGTATAGATCAAATTGCTTCTCCATTACTCGGAACCAATCCTATAGCTCGGTAGGGTCCGACTCTCCACCGTAAGGTATAATCTTACTCCTAGCTATTTGGCTTGCCACCCAAGCGTAGCCTTCTTGGTGGTTATCTTCTCTACGAGGGGGAACTTGGTTGGCTAGAGCAATAGCCGCATCTTGTTGATTCTTCAACACTTGCGTAAGAGCTTCTAGCATAACATTCTCTACTACTCGAGGTCTAACCATCTTCATAAGAAACAAAAACAAAACAAGTTAATCCTAACACTTAGCATAAACAAATAGACTACCAAGTAAAATCCTTAACTTCTACCCATCTCTCATTTATTATTTCAAGGTCAAGTAGTTTAAGTTTAGGGTTCACGTATGTGCGTCGGGAGCGATAAAGCTCTGATACCAATTGTGACAACCCTCGCGAATGCGGAAATAAAACATACAAACATGTGATTAATATAGCAGAAAATACGGTGTTTTTAAAACTTTTCACATGCAATTAGAAAGGTACGAGGAATGTCAATAATTACAAACCGAAATATAAAATACTACAAAGAGACGAAGTCTCTCAAAATGTTATCCAATATCAATGTGATTAGCAAACTTGCTAAACAACGTCTAAGGGTGATTCATTCAGGCCAACGCCCGCTAGCTCACACCCGAACCCATAATACCACAAGCAAAAAGCCATCCAAGCAAGCAACCTGTTCATCCATGAAAAACATGAACGCCACAATCAGTGGGGAGTAACTCCGAGTTCTCCCAGCCATATCACATTAAACGTACATAAACGGAAATACAAAAATAGAAGCATGCATATATAAATATACATGTGAAGTACGAGAAGGATAAATTGGCAATTCAATATATAAAGATAAGAGCATATGAAGTACAAATCCGTAACCATCATATTATAGAAAGACTCGGGGAAGACACTCTTAGGCAACCATATACTCTCACTAGGGCTTGCATCTCACCGTTAGCGGCATAAGTTTGATAAGATTGAGACTCGACAAACAAACCTTGCCAAGTCATCCAAAGATCACATGTAATCAATCATATAATCATCCATTCAAACGTACAATACGTTGACGACATCTCTCACGGTAAATGACACGCACTAGCACCGTGTACATGGCAAGTATGATTAAAAGGCATCCACGGGATAAAACATTTCCCTGAACGCATACACGATTCAATTCATTTCGTATATGTAGACTAATTTCCTCCTGGTAGGACGACGATATAAATATACGATCCTAGTCTAAACCTGGCCAGACTCTCGGAATAACATTTTCCGATTCGACAAGCTATGACATTTCGCATCCAAGAATCGGTCAATCATAGACGCCGAGTACCCCAAATTCGGTCAACCTTCACGAAAGAGGCGGAAAAGAGCACAAGCCTCATAACAAGCGATACGCTATATGCAATGACACCACCTCGCAAGTATACAACATTTGACGGCCGGGTCGATCAACGCAAAGCGTTCGCCTCCCAACAACGTCGTTATATGCCTACTAACACATGTAATTAAGAAGTAAGGATACACTCCCCGTTCCGACATTCCAGCCTTACGAACATGGAGGTAGCCAAGGGAATGAGAGTACAAAGCACATAGGAAATTAGTGCTCAAACTGTAACATGTGTAAAAACCGACTCAAAGTGGGACATACCAAAAACCGTCACAAAACATGCGATACAAGCGAATGGAATATCATATATTTGAAACATTAATATTTAAAGTCATTACGTAAATTTATACGATAAACTAACCATCGAAAATATTATAAATAAAAACGTAAGTAAGAATCTCAAAACAATTGTCAGCGGGTGCCAGCCGGTCAGGTGGACCGGCTGCCGGCTACCCGGCTGGCACTAATGTAACATATGAAAACAAGGCAAAATACAGGGGAGTCCCAGCCGGTAAATATACTACATATAAATAGTATAATTGTCTCGCATTGGAAATATATTATAGGGGGGATCCTATAATTATAAATAGGAGTTATGTTGGAAACTTATTAGATATCCACCCAAAATCTTTTGATTCTCTTAAATATCGTCTTAAAGAGCTCTTAAAACTTTTTATTATTATCTCCACTTTAGTGAAACTTATGTCATTATTAATTAATTTAGAAAAGTATCATAAAAAAATAAAGTAAAAAATCTTTTAATTATCTCAATATACATTTTCTATATTATATTCAAGTGGTGTTTATATTTTTTATATAAAAACTTTTACATTTCATTTCATAGAAAAATCATTTTAAAAGTGAGTGATCTTTCAAACTTTGATTTCAATCCAAAATCTTTGAATCTCTTAAGTATTGCCTTATAAAGTTCTTAAAAGTTTGCAGTATTATTTCCACCTTTATGACATTTACATCATCAAAATTTATTTTAAAAAGTATAATAAATAACAATTTTAAAAAGTATCATAAAGTGGGTTATTTTGGGAAGAATGAATAAAGATTTGGTTAATTTTGTTAAATTAACAACTTTACCTAACCTTTGTTCATTCTTCTCAAAATAACCTAACCTTTTAGTGTTAATAATAATAATCCAACATTTATACTCATATTATCAAATTGACCTACAAGTCGCCGGTAAAAGAATCTCCAGCTTAAACAAATCTTGAGCTACTTTTTTAAATATTATTATAAGATAAAACTGATTAATCTCCGACAAATCCAACATATAAGATAGAAATTGATTTGCCCTGATTTCAATTTGATAAAAATAATCGAGCATACAGATTTGACATTAAATTTTTGTTGCATACCAAAACTACATAATTATAATATCTTCAATAAACATTTTTCATGAAATAATATTTATTTAAAAGACGGCACGAAAAGTTAAAGCTAACTTGGTTGTAATATGAAAGGAATTGTTGAGTGGTAATAAGAACCCTATGTTACTCAGTAAAACTCATCTTTTATCCTTGGATTTCAACTGATACAATTTATAAGATTCCACTTCAAATTTATACCCTGTAATTTCTTTTCTCCTTAACTGAAATATTTTTATCATAAGTTGGTCTAAGATAATTTTTTGCCGGAAAATCTCCTTAGGCAACATGTTGGTCATTTTTATAAGAGCACTACAAAGGTCAGGTTTTTATTATGAACATTAAGAAGTTGGGTTATTTTGGGAAGAATGAATAAAGGTTGGGTTAATTTTGTTAAATTTGCCTAATTTTAATGGTGTACTACTTGAGTACTTCAGATGTTATTTGTCCCACTTTGAAAAATAATGTAAGTGTGTTGAATAAACTACTTATAAATTGAAGAATTGTCCCACATCGGAAAAATATTATAAGATGGGGTGATCATGTGATTATCAATAGGATGAAGGGTTCTGTAACGATTTTCAACAGATTTGAATTACATAATTCTCAAGATCCCATGCATGTTAAGTATTAAGATTAAACAAAAGGGTGATTAGCAAACTTACTTGGATGCGGAATAATTCCAATAATATGCTAATAAAAAAAGGTATAATGCAGCTTCTTGAATAGTAATATAATCTGTGAGACCGTCTCACACTAACGCCCCAAGTATTGCGCCTCTACCGGTATTCACACAATATGAGGGTGTATGCTAGTACAAACTTTATGGGCAATTTTCTTCCCTCTTACTTCCCCTGAGATTTTGCTCTCTAGAAAAACTCATGATAAACACTTCCCTCTATATCTCTTTATATAGGGAGTTCAAGGGAATGCTAGACCATCTAAGATTAGGAAAGTATAATAAGAATAGTAAATATTATTCTTATTCCTTTGATAATTAATCAATATTAATTATAATATTGCCCAAAACTCATCTAGTGTGTGACCCTGTAGGACTGACTAATACTACCCGAGTCCCAACTCATTTAGGACTCAGACTACAAGCGGCTCCTAGCAGAACATTGTAGCCACATAAAATTATTCAGTTATACAATATTACGGACATATGGGCATACTAACTCCTTCAGTCTCCCACTTGCACTTATGTCCTATAAGGCACCATAATCTCTTTGCTTTTATCTCTTCAGATGAGAATAGGGTAGGCGAAGTATCATCCCTATAAATCTCAATCACTTTTCTCGAATCTCTGAGCTGAATTGTTATAACAGACGACTGACTTTCACCTCGTCTGGGCATGGCCATGCACTTACACAATTCACACTCTTCGAGAGGCCGAAGATAATAAACTTCTTTCACAAAGAAGGAGCAAATCCCATTTTGTCTAACCACATCCTATCACATGTTCCATGACAAGTCCAACCATCACATTTATAGCCACCAGTCACGTATGACGTTTGGTGATGTCCAAACTAGCACTTCACATTACAGATTAGTGAAAGACTCAGGTCTAAAGACTACCAATTACGGTGAAAGAAACTTTGTTGACACTAAGAAAAACCTTAACAAAGTTCTTTGACGGGTCAATCTAATACATATTCCCAACATGTATCAATGTGCCTGGTTTGATATCGCAATATCAATGACTTACGGAACATAGTTATCAACCAACTCACATACTAATCATTATAAGGCATAAGTGTCCCTTTCACTATGCCATGATTAGAGACTTATATAAATACATTATCTTATGAAATATAGTTCCATAACCATTAAACCAAGTCACGCACTTAGTAATCTGCTTAAACAATGTATACTATTTTGGGACAAACATTCAATTATACCATAGTTAAATGCAAAATCAATTCTTTTATCATATAAAAGAAACATGTCATACAAACGTATCAATCATGTTGAACATAACCTCCCCTGAAATAAAGACCTCTCGGTAGTATCAAGACCACTCGCTAATGCGTCTTATACAAATCGCAGTATTATGACTTTTCATATTATAGCCGCGAAAGAGGTTTTGTACGGGACATGCAACCATTGCATCGGTCATTATCTTGCATATGTTTATTTTACCTTATAAAGTAAACTCAATAACACGCGTTTGATTCATAAATCAAATGTACTCTTTGTTTCTTCATAAGCAACAAAGTATATAGTGTGTATAGGTTTGATGTTTTTAAACCAAGCACTCTATTTGATGCTTCATAAGCAACAAAGTACTCATTTTGTTGTAAAATTAGTCATAGAAACGTGCTTGAAACCATTTCAGCATGCAATTACTTTTCATATAAACAAAATGTGTCCACATTACAATCGGGAACCATACTTGTCTATTTGAAGTTGATATCAATGTAACACGCTTACAATAATGATTATTTCATCACAAGAAGAACACTTTCTTGGTTCTTTAATATGAAGATTTTAGCATGTTATTCATAACAGTCACAAGGACTAGATTGGTATTTTAATAACAGACATCATCTTTGCTAATAAGTCTCCACAAGACAACAAAATGTCGTTTCTTGAAAACATATGTCAACTACATACCAAATCATAAAAGAGAGTTTAATCTCACTAGTTTCCTTGTACACACAACACTATCATCATCTCAAGGAAATCAAAACCATTTTGAATTACTTTGTTAAGATCGATGATTCCAACCTTTGAATACTGGTTTCGGTCTATAAATAAACCTTTAAAACTTTCTCATTTACCTAGCGTTCCATAATTACATGAATATTAAGATGTGTCTTACACAACTTATTGCATATTTTCATTTAAGGAAAACTATATTATTCACATACGCCTCCTGTGATGTGTCTTACACCACCGGGTGTATCAATCAAAGTCCATACTTTGTAATGATATATGAAATCATTTTGGATTCATGGCCTCAAGCCATTTTACACTTTTAGAGTTGGAGCCTATCATTGCTTCCTTTAAAGGTCAAACTTCTGCGGGGCTTAATCACAAGTGATACATCCATGAATCTTCATGGATTTTACCTATCTCCTTCAACATTTGAAGAAGAACTATGTGATTCTTTACCTTTTTCAGGATTATTCTACTCCCACTTTTTCTTTAGAGATACAATTCTCATTAAAGAATCATTCCAAGTGACAAACTATTTGTACTGGAATGAAGGGCAGATTTGATATTCTACCTTAGAATACCCCGTAAAGTATATGTAAGAAATTAGAGACTAAATTTCAGAAAACTGTTTTCTTAACATTTTAAAAGTCTCAAATATCAATAAAATATTATAGGAACCATTCTAAGCACATATCTTATATGTAATATATTTTCATTGACCTAGATAGAAACAATTTCAAAATTGTGTACCAAGATACTTTAGAGCGCATAACTCCAAAAATAACGAGATCCGCATGACTCATCATAGATAGAACCATACTAAAATAAAGTTCTTACTCTCTTATAAGACATAACATTCCACAATTATTAAGAAAACGGTCATCACCAAATATAACTAGCATAATATTTCCCATTTGGGACTAACCCGTATGGTTATGTCTTCGGGACATTCCCAAAAGACCTCAAACTAACTTAGCTTGTGATGTCCTTTAAAGAACACAAATTTTCTCTAATATTCTTACAGTGAAACTTACACTGTCTCATTAAGACTAGTAGTGAAACAATTTCATTATTATTATAATGATCATAAACACTTGATTCAAGCTTCCTTTTCGATCAAATCGAACAATATTGATCGAATTCCTAAGTTGATCTCTTACTTCAATCCGAGTCTATTTTAAACCTTTTAAAACAACCAGACTTTATGTTCATCGTATGAACATGCGCAAAATTACTTAAAATAGTAATTATTTTGATGTATCTCATTCCTTAGCAACACGACTTATTCAACTCACACATATCTGAATATGTGTGACCAAACTAGTTGGTCGCCCTCTGACTACAACTAGTTAGAGCATCTTAAAGTCCTTTTAGCATATAAACAAATTACACTTGCCTTAATTGATCCAAATCAATAAGGCCTAGAAACCCATCATCATGGAACTTCTACACGTGTTTCTCATTTCATGGCTCAAAAGACATTGTTGCAAGCGTGTTAAACTTTAGGTCATAAGACTTGAATCCTTTGTATTTCATGTTATAGATTAGATTGAACAAAACTAAATTGTCTTAACTAGAAGAGAACAACATTTGTTCTTTATAAAATATTAATTCAATTTATCTTTAAATATGAAAAGAATTAACATTCTACTAATGACATTGTATGAATAACTTTTATTCAAATCTAGTTTTGAATAATATAACATTCAAACGAATAAATTATACGCATAATGCAATAACATTTGTTCATTATACACGTAGATTTATCACATTCCTTACCGTTGTTCTACTATCACAATTCATTACATTCATAATGTAAATACCATCTTTGGCATCTTATACCTTATAGTAGAATATTCGTAGTAACTTTTAATTCTATAACATGCAATTCCAGTTTGAAGTCATACTTCAATAACTTTTGCAGATCTTCGAGACACGTCTATGAGCTACCATTTCAATGCTATTTGTCATTACATTGATGACGGTAATTACTAAACGATTTCCATACCTATAGACATTGATCTTAAGGTAGGACTTGACAACGATTGTCCTTCTCTTTCCCATTATAAGTGTCTAAGCTCATATCTGAAAGCCTCTTTGCTAATGAACTCAAAGAACATTAGTTTCTTAATCTTCTTGATACAAGACTCGATTGTCTTCAACATCTTATGTCACTAAGTGAGAAATTTGCTTAATTTACGTGCCCAATTCATATCGAACTGACTGTAACTTAAGATATAACTGAAACAATTTCAGTCATCAACCTTTGATAATAAGGATATCCAATTACTCAAAAATTATCAATATAATTATGTCATAATAATGACGAATGAAGTAACTGGATCATCTTACATATTTTCTCACTAAGCAGGAACAATTCCATTATTGTAGACAATCGACATATATGGTACGAATTGTCATCTTTATGACTTTCGCTATATAGTCTAAACTATACATTAGCATTGAATATGGTTTGCTAGAAATTCTCTTTTGAAGATAAACCTCACTCTACATAATTGAGAACAATTCTCCAAGAAACCAATCTATGAATTTGAATTATTCAAACCCATTTGAAAAACATGACAACAATGACATCTTACAACAATCAACATATGCAAAACTAAATCAATATATTAATAAACTATGATTATCTTAATCGATTTAAGACACACAATTTGCACGACATTCTTAAACAATTTTAAGATTAAAATTACTACACACATAACCCTCATATGTGCATAGTATTCTAGGATCCCTAATCATATATAACGTGAGTGAGCTTTGGCTCATCGCCCAAATTACACATATCAAGGTAGCCATCAAATGTCAATCGCATCAAATGCGACTCCTAGTCGTCAGGTAACATCTTATGTGACTTGACTATTTGCCCCAAAGTCCAAAACTGTTTTGATAACTTTGTTAAGTGTACCAAATCTCACGTGTGGATAACTGTTACCCACCTGCTCAGCTTACATAGAAGGAGTACTCTACTTTGGCAGACAATACTTCCAACGATATAAGTTTTTACAGTGGTTAATTTGGAAGGACATTACTTAATATTTTAATTAAAGGAAGGTGAAGTCAAACATGACAAAGGTCCTAAGCATGATGCTAGTTCTCTTAAGGAAAATGGTATAAGAGAACCTAGCCGTTCTAATTTACACACAAAGCTTTAATTAAGCATTAAACATCACATTATACAAATATAATATACAAGCAATTGTAAATTAGAACAAGTCATGTTAAGAACTCCAAAAACGATTCATAATCGTCAACAATTCAAAATTGTAGTTTTTGAACATCTTATGCAAAAACGTAATAACATAGGTATCATGATCATATCGTACTATGTATAAAACTAATAAAAATTCAAAATTAAATCAGTACAACCATTCTAACAATGAATCAATCAATCAAATTGATTAAATCACAAAACCAATTATGAAAAAACAAAAATCATAATTTTAAATTAAAAAGCACCTGAAAGTCTAACAAGACGTCAGAATTTGGCTTAAACACGTCGACCCTGCTATGCAATCTTGTTTAGAACGCCGTTTACACTCGAAAAACATGGATAATATCTTACCGAAACGCGCATGAATAGTACCGCGTCAAAAGTTGCGCGTGAACAGTAATTTTGCTTTAATCAAATTAGAGCATTACACATATAATAAAACAATTTAATTACCTAATCAAATTAGGTTTTGTTACATATCTAATCTAATTAGATCCAATCAAATTGGGATTTTAATTAAGACAATCTTAAAATTGGGTTTCCAGCAATAAATTAGGGGTTTTCTTAAATCAATTAAATTAGGGTTCCTTCTAATAAAATTAAAGGCATTCATCATAATATCAAATATTATGATACAATACAACATCTAACATGATACAACCCTAAATTTAATATTTAACAACATACAACAATTGTATACAATTGAACTAATTCAATTCAAAACTCCAATCTGGAAACTCCAGAATAAACACAAAGATACAACAATTATATCTAAAGTGCAACCTTTTAATCTAATACTTAACCATACATGTTCGCTCTGATACCACTGAAGGGTTCTGTAACGATTTTCAGAAGATTTGAATTACAGAAGTCCCAAGATCCCATGCATGTTAAGTATTCAGATTAAACAAAAGGGTGATTTGCAAACTTACTTGGATGCGGAAGAATTCCAATAATATGCTAATAAAGAAAGTATAATAAAACCCAAATCGCAGCTTCTTGAATAATAATATAATCTGTGAGACCGTCTCACACTAACGCCCCAAGTGTTGCGCCTCTACCGGTATCCACACAATATGAGTGTGTATTCTAGTACAAACTTTATGGGCAATTTTCTTCCCTCTTACTTCCCTTGAGATTTTGCTCTCTAGAAAAACTCATGATAAACACCTCCCTCTATATCTCTTTATATAGGGAGTTCAAGAGAATCCTAGACCATCTAGGATTAGGAAAGTATAATAAGAATAATAAATATTATTCTTATTCCTTTAATAATTAATCAATATTAGTTATAATATTGCCCAAAACTCATTTAGTGTGTGACCCTGTAGGACTGACTAATACTACCCGAGTCTCAACTCATTTAGGACTCAGACTACAAGCGGCTCCTAGCAGAACATTGTAGCCACATAGAATTATTCAGTTATACAATATTACGGACATATGGGCATACTAACTCCTTCAAAGTAGTCGTCCTTGATACTTAGATATCAACCCAAAATAGGTTAAATCTCCCAAATATTGTTTTAAAGAGCTCTTAAAATGTTGTAATAATTATGAAAATAATATAATTGGATTCGTGGTAAAAAAAAATGTTATCATTACAGTATAGAATCTCATACTATTTGCACATACTTGGTGTAATTCTTAGTATGTTATTTATCTCACATTGAAAAATAATGTAGGTGTGGTGAATATACTACGTATAAATAGTACAATTGTCTCATATCGTATAATTACCATAAAGTGGGGTGATCATATGATTACAAATAGGAGTCATATTATGAACTTATGTATCGACCTAAATTCTTTTGAGTATCTTAAGCATTGTTTTATAGAGCTTTGTAACACCCGTAATATTAGTCGTCATAATTTCATAATATTATATTAATATTAGTTAGCTTAATTTTAGATTTAGAATTGAACTTAGCTTAGCTTTCCGTGTCTAGTCTAGCAAATCCGAGTCCATAATCGGACTCTACACGGAGTTTCATGTGAGTTACGCCTTGTGTCACATGTTGGGCATTTTTCCATTCTCTACTCACTCAACCTATACCAACCCACACTCATTTTTCCACTTAACTTTTCAGCAAATATATCCCTCCTTCAACCTGGCAAAAACAAACCAAAACCCTAACCCATCACCATTGTTGAACTTCAAGCTTTTCCACACAAATCCCACCACATCTCACTCAATTCTTACCCAAATTCATTGATTCTTAGCTAGTTCTTCTTTTCTTCTTCTCATTCTTTTAAGGTAATAAAAATCTCGTCTTTGTCATTTTCGTTTTCTCATCTTTTTCTCAAGGTGAAATAGTCACCTTTTTATATGAATTTGTAGGAGGAGACCTCCAAGAACCCGACAAGGACTTCTATCTAGTGAAGGAAGAGTTAGAAGACGAGTGAAGACGCAAAAAGGTAACGGTGAAGGATTACTCGGTATCAATATGTGTTTTAATGTTTTAATTGTAGTTTTAGTTAGGGAAATATGTAATCTCTGCCTTAATTTCGTGAGGAATTGTGCTAATTGTTCATTCATATGTGAAAATTCATGTCTTATCCTTATCGTTCACTAATCATATGCTAAGTTAGATTCAAGTTGCTAATTATGCTTATTCATCATGTTTGAAGTTAAGTTGGGCAATAAATGTGCCTTAGTTTGCCTTAATTGATTTTACCCAATGATTGGTGATGATTAAGATGTATTAAATGTGATTTGTTGTGGAAATATGTTGTTGAAATTAAATGGGTATCAAAGGAGTTTGAGTTTTGGTTGTTGTTGAAGTTGATTTTCGAGATGTGAGTCCTAGTCGGCCGACGGCCGCCGGTGACCCCAACCGGCTGGGAACCCCTGATGTGAATAGGATAATTTTGAGAATTTTGTTGTTGCGTGAGTCCCTGCCGACCGACCGGCCGCCGGTCCCCTAACCGGCTTGGCACACCTGTGTGTTTGGTTGATTTTCGTTAAAAATGCGAGTCCCAGCCGGCCACCTGGTAGCCGGTCCAACCGGCCGGAACTCTCCCCTTTCTCCTTTCTTCACTTTTCTCATTTTGCTCTATTACCCCAGCCGGGTAGCCGGCAGCCAGTCACACCTACCGGCTGGGGATTCCTGTAAATTATGGTTGTTATGTAGCGTTGCTGAGGTACCAGCCTGGTACCCAGCAGCCGATCCACCTGGCCGTCTGATACCCCCTGTGACTTTTTCTCATTTCTTTTCCATATGCCTTCACATGTAATAGTTTGTATGGTTTGTTTATCTTAGAAACTTACGTAATAACATTAAATATTCTTGTTTAGAATATATGATATCTCATATGCTTATGCCACATGTTTTGTGACGGTTTTTGGTGTGTCCCCCCTTGAGTCGATTCTACCATATGTATTTGATTTGAGCACTACTTGTTGAGTGCCTTGAACTCTCATTTTCCGGCTACACCTTATCCTCGTTAGACTGGAATGTCGAAGCGATAGGGTGTATCCTTGATGCTTGTATACATGTTTGGTGGGGATATGACGACGTTGTTAGGAGGTGAACGCAATGTGTTGATCGAACCAGCCGTCAAATGTTGTATCCTTACGAGGTGGTGTCATTGCATGTAGCGTATTAGCTTGACTTTTGACTAAGATCTCTTTCCGCCTCTTTCGTGTGGTTTAGCTGAATTTGGAGTACTCGACGTCCTTTGTGTTGATCGATTCTTGGATGTGGAACGTCATACCACATGTCGAATCGGGAAACGTCTTATCCCGAGATTCTAGCCAAGTTTAGACTAGGATCGTATTATTATCGTCGTCCAACCGGGAAGATTAGAGTTTTGTGTGTGCGAAACGCCTTATCGTACACGGTTCAGGGGAACGCCTTACCCCATGGACATGTATGTCTAGGTCATGAGTATACGAAACGCCTTATCGTATACGGTTCAGGGAAACGCCTTATCTCGTGGACTTCCATTGACTTGTCTTGCTATTGTACATGATGCTAGTGCGTGCCATTTACCGTGAGAGTTATGTTACTGTATTTGTATGTTTGGATGGTTGTCTATAAGTTGAATCATATGTGAACTTTAAGTTGGATTCTTGCATGAAATGGAGGATTGATTGGTTTGTATGTCGAGTCTCTACCTTATCAAGTATATGCCACTAACGGTGAGATGCAAGCCCTAGTGAGTATATAGTTGCCTAAGGGTGTCATTCCCGAGTCGGTTCATATCATGGTGCTTATCGTTTAGTATTTCACCTACTTATATCATGTTATCTTGAAATGCAAGTTTTTACTTCACATGATTCACTCGTATATACGTTTCTACATGTTTAATTGTTGTTTATGTATGTTTACTTGTGAGATGGCTGGGAGAACCCGAAGTTACTCCCCAGTGACTGTGGCGTTCATATTTTATGAATGTACAGGTTGCATGGTTGGATCTTTAGTTGCTTTTGGGTTCGTGTGTGAGCTAGCGAGCGTTGGCCTTTGACGATTCACCCCTTGACGTTCTTAGCTAGTTTGCTAGACTTTATTTATGCTTTGACTACGTTTTGAGAGACTACGTCTCCTTATAGTATTTCATACTTTGGTTTGTATTTATTTGACACTCCTCGTATTTTTCTCTTGGCGTGTAAAAAGTTTCAAAAACTTCTTATTTTCCGCTATATAATTGCATGCTTGTTATGTTTTATTTCTGCTATCGCGAGGGTTGTCACAGCTTAATTCTTAGATAATTTGGATCGTTTTTTTTTTGTAAATGTATCAATCAAAACATATGTAAACCTATTAAATGATTTGAACGAGAAGATCATGTTAATATTGGTCATAACATATGATATTTTATTATAGTCTTAAAACTTAAAAAGTTTATTTTTATAAGTTAATTGTTATAGAAAATTTATGAAAATGACATTAATGTAGACCCGTGCATCGCACGAGCATAAAATCTAGTAATAATAGAAGGTTGGGTTGTGGGTTAATCCCATGACAAAAATATTATGTCTTTGTATTTTATATTATTTGTACCACACCCCCCAACAGGAACGAAGCCAAGAGGTCCGAGAGCTTAGTTTGAGTTAAGAAACCAAAGCTTTGAATATTGTTGAGACTTGAGAACAAAATCCCCCTATATATAAAAGCTTAGTTTTTTCCGGTGTTTTTATTGGCTAGAAAAAAACTCACTACTACAAATTCAGGCAATAACAACGCCCCATCAACAACGCATATTCACGAAAATTAAGAAAAACCGTTGTGGAATGGATAATTATTTTTCCGCGGAATTTTATTAAAACTAATAACAACGGTATTAATTTTTCGTCCGTTGTTATTAATTTGGCGCAAAATGAGGAAAAGTAATAACAACGGTCACGAACAAACCCGTTGTTATAAGGTGTTATTAATTTGGCGCAAAATTTGGCGTAAATTAATAACAACGGATTATTTTGTTGTACGTTGTTGTTAGTTGTAACAACGGTTAGAACTTTGTTAACCGTTGTAAATATATAAACTAATAACAACAGTTTACTATGAATAATAAACGTTGTCAATATTTGTTAATAACAACACTAATAATACTATACTGCAACACAAAAATACAAACACAAAGCGATTATACTGCAACACAAAATCCACAAACACTAAGACATACTCCCTGATCGTCTCTCTGTCATCATCTCCGTCTGCTATTTCTTATTAATCAGGTATTCTAATAATTTTGCTTTATTGATTTCATGAATTTCGTTTATTTGTGAATTAGTTGCCTTATACTCCTATATATATTGCATTTTCTGAAATAGTTGGCTTATTATTGAATTAGTTTTAATTAGTTGGATTTTCTGAATTACTTGGCTTACTATATATATTACGAATGTAGATAAATGACTCGAACTTGGATGTATGCTGCGAATATGAGTGACCCAAACTATAAGGATGGTTTAGCTGAATTTTATGAAGTAGTTGCGAACAATTTGAATGGTTCTTCTAGTATTCCATGCCCTTGCAAAAGATGTGGTAATATTAGGTATATGGCTATTCCGGACGTTAAAATTCACCTAGAAAAGTATAGTTTTAGTCGATCCTATACCCGTTGGATTTTTCATGGGGAATTATTAGAGGAAGAGAATAGCTTTGAAGAAGATGATCTTGACGTATACGAACGGATAACTGATGATCCCGAGTTTACCGAGTATGTTGAGTTGGAAGCAGACAAGTTGAATGTTGGGTCTACAGATAATGAAGAAAAAGATTATGAATCAAATGCTTTTGAAGATAACAACATTAATTTGGATGACCTTGACAACATGTATGAGAAGTTGTGTGAGTCTGAAGCGCCTTTGTACCCTGGCTGCAAGTACACAAAAATGTCGGCTATGGTGAAGTTGTATAATATCAAGGGGGCAAATGGGGTTAGTGACACGTGTTTCACTAGTTTATTAGCCTTGATAAACGACATGCTTTCAGATGGTAATGTTCTTCCCGTTAAGACATATGAGGCTAAAAAACTAATTAGAGGGGTGGGTATGAAATATGAGAAAATACATGCATGTCCAAATGACTGCGTATTGTATCGAAAATTATATCAAAACTTAACCAATTCTCCGGTTTGTTTTGTGTGGTGTTATAAGGATAAGGAAGGGATCTCGGCTAAGGTGTTATGGTATTTTCCAGTGATACCAAGATTCATAAGGATGTTTGCGAATAACAATGATTCAAAAATGTTAACTTGGCATGAAACTGGAAGAGTAGATGATGGGAAGCTAAGACACCCGGCAGATGGTATGCAATGGAAACCGTTCGACGCTAAGTATCCCGTGTTCGGCATTGAACCTAGAAACTTACGTCTAGCGCTGTCCACTGATGGAATGAACCCACATGGAAACATGAGTACCCAACATAGTACTTGGCCAGTAGTGTTGGCAATATATAACTTACCTCCATATGTGTGCATGAAAAGAAAGTACTTGATGTTGTCGTTGTTAATTTCCGGCCCTAAACAACCTGGAAATAATATAGATGTCTATTTGGAACCTCTTTTAGATGATTTGCGAATTTTGTGGGATAATGGGATAGAAGTATTTGATGCATATAGGAATGAAACTTTCAATTTGAGAGCGATGTTATTGTGTACAATAACCGACTATCCGGCTTATGGCGACCTTTCTGGGCATACGGTGCATGGGAAAGAGGCATGTCCATTGTGTGGGGAGGATATCGAGTCTGAATACTTGAAGTGTTCTCATAAGTATGTGTATTTGGGAAATAGGAGGGGCTTGGATCCTGACCATTGTTATCGCAAGCAGCAGAAAGCATTTAATGGACGTCAAGAACTTCGTCAACCTCCTAGAATTTTGAGTGGGCATGAAGTTTATCAGAAAGTAAAGCATATTGAGATAAAATATGGGAAGAAGAACGGCTCTAAATTGTCTACTCGTGGGTATAAGAAAAGATCCATATTTTTTTGATAAACTTCCATATTGGCCTGACCTGGAGGTCAGGCATTGCCTCGATTTCATGCACATTGAGAAAAATGTCTGTGATAATATTATCAATACCCTCCTGAATGTTCCCGGTAAAACAAAGGATAACGCCGCAGCTAGGGAAGATATGCAAATGATGGGTATTAGGCTAGAGTTGGCACCACAGAAGAGAGGTAATGGTACATTTTTACCGCCAGCAGCTTATACCCTTTCACGGAATGAGAAAAAAGAGTTTTGTGCATGCTTGAATGGAATTAAAGTGCCACATGGTTATTCGTCCAACATCAAAAGCCTTGTGTCGATGCAAGATCTAAAACTCACCGGGTTAAAGTCACATGATTGCCACACTTTGATGCAACAATTACTATCCGTGGCTATTCGCTCCATTTTACCTGAAAAGGTACGATATGCTATTACCAGATTCTGTCTCTTCTTCCAGTCCATATGCGATAAAGTCATCGATCCCGATGATGCGGATTCATTGCAGGACCTTGTTGTCACCTCTCTTTGTCATTTTGAAATGTATTTTCCACCCTCTTTCTTCACTATCATGATTCACCTGACCACTCACTTGGTTAGGGAGATTTTGTACCTTGGGCCCGTGTACTTGAGATACCAGTATCCTTTCGAAAGATTGATGAAAGTGTACAAGGACTATACATCTAATCGGTATCGTCCAGAAGGTTGTATTGCTGAACGCGCTATATTAGACGAAGCTCTTGCATATTGTTACGCTCATCTCTCCCCTGAGGAGTTAATTGGCGTTCCAAAGAATCGTCATAGTGACTGGATGACCGTAAAAGGTATTAGGGGCCGGGTTGAAAAAATTGTGGCACGTGACATGTTACATTTAGCACATACGTATGTGCTAAACAACGAAGATGAGGTGCAACCTTATATTCAACAACACAAAGATGAGCTCAAATACGATCACCCAAACAAGAGCGAGATGTGGATTGCAAACGAGCATAAGAAGATGTTCGGAGAGTGGTTTAGGAATATTGTCTTGGAGTATAAGAATTTGTATAGTGATGACATCTCTACTAGGTTACTACATCTTGGTTTAGGTCCAAATGCCAGGGCTACTTTTTTCAGCGGTTTTGCTATTAATGGTTATACTTTTTACACCCGCGAGCATGATGAGTTGAGCACAATGCAAAATAGTGGTGTGAGTTCTGAATTTGAGGCAATACACTTTGCTACTTCAAAAGATAAAAAACCTATTTGGGGAAAATGCCTTTATTATGGTGTTATTAAAGAAATATTGGTATTAGATTACATTGATTTCACAATACCTCTGTTTCGATGTAACTGGGTTAATAACAACAACAATTGTGTTCGAAAGGATAAAATGGGATTTACGTTGGTCAATTTGGATAAGGTTGGCAATAATAAGGATTGTACTTTCATAATGGGATCCCAAGTTAAACAAGTGTTCTATGTCACCGATCCTATGGATAAGAAGTGGTCTGTTGTACTATCTATAAGGAGTAGACGGGGTGCACCCGATAATGGTGGGGATAATGATCAGGATGTCGTGTTTGAGGGAATGGATCACTCTTTCACTGTATCTTATTTCGACAATGTTGACACTGATCATGATAACATTGAAAGCATCTATATGCGTGATGATCATGGTGAAGGTATTTGGTTTAACGAAGACACTATGTCGGGCAAGAAACGTCCCCGATCCCGAGGTGGTTAATAATGTGAGGTATTAGCTTATATATTTGTTTTTTTTTAATTTAAATAACTATATATCTTCCTTTTAGTTTTTGTTATTTTTTTGAATAACTATCTTTCTGATTTGTTTTTTAAATAACTTAGGAACGACATAGTTAATACAAACGTAAAGCACCGATACTTTGTTTTACCGAACAGATTTGCATTTAGGAACTTAGGAATTACTACATATACAACCATAGCGGAAATATTACATACAAGACCACAGACCCTCCCATCCCATTACACTGCTATTATGATAGGCGGATACAGACACACACACAATTGACACTCAACATCTAACACAGGATGTTGCTTGGAATTTTTAGGTGTACATTGCTTGAAAAACAGCCACGCATCGACGATTTCTGAATTGGCCGACTGCTGACCATTCAAGATGGTCGGATACGGCACGTGGAAATTGTCCACGGTATTCTTCAGAAGCTCGGCGTCCTCGTCTGTGGCTACCTAGAGGTATGGTTCGACTGTTGATCTATTCGGAGCAACCCATTCGCTCTTACCATGGCCTCTGAGTTGAAACATATTGCCAAGCTTAAATGCTAATTCTGCATCTGCAAGTGATGTTCCAAACTGAATGAGTAGTATCCCTTTGTATCCCCAAGGCGCCCATTGTGCCTTAATTTTGTTGACCAAGTATCCCAGCTCAATAAGCTTATTCCTCAAAGGATTAAAGCTTTTGGCAACAAATTTTCCATCGTCCATATGGCATGGGGCATTCATTAGGACACAGTGATATGGACGAGCAACATTTTGAGTCATTTCCAAAATAGATAAGTAATTTGATGGTTTTGGTTTGGTTTATTTGCAGTGAGTATTCTTTTCCGAATTTATAGCAAGTT